>SKCR01017439.1:0-33074 GCA_019454045.1 Zanthoxylum bungeanum | reverse complement strand
AAAAGAAAATATGCCCAAATACTGAAAATAGTAAGACAAGGGAAACGAACTTATGCAAAGTTAAGTACAGAGAATCCATGAGGAGAAGAATGGGTGATGAAGAGAACAGAATCCCACAAGAAACTATTTCAAAACGGAAATGAAACGTACCTGGATGTAATAGTGAACAACAATCTCGTGTTGCTCCTTTAAACTAGCAAAAAATACCAGTTCTTCGACCCTACCATAGCTGCAGAATATTGTACCAAAAAATGAAGTGTTTAGGCTACTTTTGGGTACAAAAGCAAATTAACGCCAAATGAAATGCATAAGAAATAGGTATTAATCTTTGAGACGGAAATTATAAGATAGCAACATCAATACCTAAAATGATTGAAAAACTGAACAAGAAAAAGTGAAATATACTTCAAATCACCAGATGCATAAGAAGCCTAATAACTTCCAAAATCCATGTGTTTGATTAAGCAACTAAAAAGGGCCTCATTGTTCCATGAGAATTCAAGAAAGGAAGAGGCATACTCACTGAGAATACTGAATACTATTGACATTTGCAATTTAATTACCTTTCTAAAAGTTTCATTGTAGTTGTCTCATCCAATACATCCTTGCAGTCACTCAGAAAAGCACGGAACTCTTTAATAATTGATTGGTACTCTGAACTTCGATTCTCCAAAGCAGTGTCATCTTCCAAGAGTAGCCGATTTATCTAAAAAGTTGAAACATTATCATTTATTTTATTATGGCAAATATATGTATCACTGCTTTATAACTTATTTTGCAAAGAGAGAACAATCATTTTCACACAATAATACAAGTGAAACAAATTGAAGATCTTAAGGCATGCTTGGTTTTCTACATTATTATAATACTTGACTGGCAAAATGCTCTTGGAAACAGTTATCAGGAATATTTTTCCAAAAGCACCCATGTTCTCACAAACAATTCAAGTTCTTTTTGGCATTTTTTGTTGCTCTTACTCATAAATTTTCTTCATTTTGCCACCATTGTGTAAGAGGTATAAAAAGCATAAAAAAGATGTTCTACACCTTGAATCTCAAGATGCATTATATGATCAAAAGCAATTCATAATTTAATTTATTCTAATTTATTCAATCTTAGGAGCCATCTAGCACAGTGTAGGAGGCAAAATAGTAGCCATGCTAGTTATCCAAGAGTTGGGCATAAAAAGAAGCAAAAACCTTGTCCAAGTACAATTCAGTTGCCCATGTGGAAATCATTGTTATTTGGCATTTGTCATCCTTTGCAAGATTATCAAGCTTCCGCAATAGGAAGGTTCTCAAAGCATCCTGCAAGTAAAAACAGAGCATAAGTTTTTAATGAACAAATTCAAATCGAGACAATCTAATAAAATGTATATCAGAAATCCAAAGTAACTTTCAATTAGATCTACTCTTTGTTGCGCTTAGACCTATTTTTATAATTAAGAACTTCATATAATAATGTTTATAAATAAGTGCAAAATCAAAATTGAATACTGCATGAATTTCCCAATAATGATAATTATTGAGCGGTTACAAAAATGTATGACAAGGTCAAGGATATTGTTAATCTAGGAGATCAAATAATAGCTCATGAATTCGCAAGTTTGGACAGCAAAGCAGGTCCAATTTCTACCCAAAGTTTCCAACATGACATGTGCTTGAGTAAAAATAACAAAGCCATCACAGACTGAAGAACTCATAAAGCTAAAAACATGTATGGTGATGTATTTACCTGCTCGCTTACACTAATAAACTTCAAAGTGATCTCCTCAAAGGATAAAATATAGTTAATCTGCAAAACACCTTCCATCAGTTACAAGGTTATACATTATATAGAAAAAACAAAAAAAACAACATTATCTTCATCTGATATCTTTCCAGAATAAGTCTACAAAATAACATGCATGTGTGCATGATAATACATTCTCATATACCAATAGATTTTGACTTCTCTTTAAAGGTATCATTGGCCAATAAATAGTATCATATAGTTCATATTTATGTATTTCAACAACATATATTTGCCTCCAAGGGCTTTGATCGAGTGGTATCAAGCAGCTTTATTTGGCTGGCAACTTGAGTTCGAATCCTGGGAGAGGTAGGGGATAAAAATAAATTAATTTGGGTCCTACCCCTACCTTTAAAAAAAAAAGAACATACATTTTTCAGTATCAACAGCGCCAATTATAAAACTGTGAGAATTTGTGAAGGAAAAATTGTGTATTAAAATTTGCTTGATATAAAACTTACAATGAGAGGCCTTTATATAGGCATTATACAACTACCAACTACACAATTAATGCTTGGTTGAATATAATCTAACAATAAATACTAATTAGCTTCTCAACTAATTCCAACACTCCCCCTCAAGCTGGAGCATACATGTTGTATGCACCAAGCTTGTTACAGATGAAATCAGCACAAGAACCATAGAGAGACTAGGGTGTTTAAAGCGCTGCTGGAGAATGCACAGCAGGAACATATATGGTGACTTGGTTGTTTAACGTCGTTGGAGAATGCACAACGAGAACAGATGTGGAGGTTTGGATGGTTTAACATCGCTGGAAAATGCACAGCTGAAAAGTTTAAACTATTCCAGAACAGCTCAAAACATCTAAAGAAAACTTGCCAAATCACCCCATAACAAAACCCCGAAAAAAGTCAGATGTGGAACTTGGTGCAAATAAGGGATAAGAATTAGCATTTCGTCGTCACTGATATTGTCAAGATTGCCAAAGAAGATGCGGCGCGTGAGGCTCACACATATACAGCGGTGTGTGTTCCCCACGCGCCGACTTGAACGACGACTCTAAAAGTGAGATACTAGAACCCAGAGAAATATTGGCTCTGATACCATGTGAGAATTTGTGAAGGAAAAATTGTGTATTAAAATTTGCTTGATATAAAACTTACAATGAGAGGCCTTTATATAGGCATTATACAACTACCATATTAAATACACAACAACACAACTACCAACTACACAATTAATGCTTGGTTGAATATAATCTAACAATAAATACTAATTAGCTTCTCAACTAATTCCAACAAAAACCAACAAGGATAACCGAAACATAGTTATTAAAAATGTCACAGTAAACTTAATCCATATACATAATATAAGAAAGAAACAGAGAAATCACTTTTGCATAGAAAGATGCTGCTCTAAGAAAATCCTTGGTGGCAAATGCAGCTTCAGCCTGCATCATAAATAGCTCTGGTTATACACTAACCATTATAATAAAAGATTCCATAGAGAAAAGTATAAGGCTAAAGGGGAAAATTAATAAAATTTCACTATAAGAAACAGAAGTCAATGTCTCAACAGCCATTTGTGTTAACATCAATAAAGTGAATAAGGCATGACCTGAACTAAATATACTTGGTCTCTCTGGAGTGGGTCACGACAATTTGCTAAAGCTGCAACATACTCTTTCATATCCAGATATACCTTCCACATATCTCGGCCTTCATCATTGACAGACACCTAGAAGATATTCATACATCCAGCCACAAAAGAAATAATAAAATACAATAAAATAAAAAGTAAATAAATAAATAAATTCACTGACTCGGGCAACAAGCACCACTAATAGTAAAAATAAGCCTCGTAAGAAACAAACCTGAAAAATAGAATTCTGGTCATATGCATAGAACACCCCAGCAGTTGCATCACTGCACACTCCAATGATACCCCTTGAAATGGAGTCTGATGTTTGATCAAACTGAAGTTCCTCTATGATTTGCTCGCTGATTCTATTTACAACCTACAAAAAGTTGAAAAGAACAGTATATGAGTGTACAAATTTGGGGGAAGAGGGGGAGGGGATTGCATTTTGTGGGGAATCTCAAGTAAAAACCAAGAATCTGTGAATTTGATTTTCATCAATCCTAGAAAATGAATTGCCATGATTTACAGGCCTTGCGAAATTAAAGTGCCTTGTACTTAAGACCAGCTAGTCTCAAAAAACATAATCCCTAATACCATCATATGTGTAGTTGTATTTAACAAAGAGAATCATCAAAGGTAAAAAAAAAATAGCACAGCATTAACCACAACATACCTTAACCTTATTCCCCATCAGCAGCAGGAAATGAAATTCAGACACCACCATAGAACTGGGTTTAACTCCTTCAGCACCTTCAGACAATTTTGAATAGCTCAATAGAGCCTTGTTTTCCACAAAATTTTCATCACCATTTGGAGAACTACCCAAAATATTCACAAAAGACAAAGTAAGCAATGATTTCACAACATATCTGTATTATGTACATAATAAACATGAACAACTAATACCCTACATATTTCTAGAATATATCATTAAATTATATTGAGATGAGAGCCCACATATGCAGCATCACTGCATGTAGCAATTAAAATGTACATTCAGAGAATACCGATATGGAGGAAGAAAGCATAAAGAAAATTCTTTACCTACGTTGTGCTCCAAAGTTTAGGCCACCATGATATATACCTGCTCCAGAAAGCCAGGCAAAATGCACTGCTCTTCTTTGCTTGATAAAGAAATGCAATTCACTGAAAATGTAGACCACCATAACAAGGAAAATGTTATACGAAAATAGCACATAAAATTTTTCCAGCCAATATGAAACCATTTATGGTTGATCATAAAAGTAGGATAACAGTTTTCACTTTATAAATAGTTTTCCATTTCCAAATTTTTTTCGTTTCTTTCTACAATTTCCCATAGCTTAAATACTAGAATGAAATAACACGAAAGGAAGCACTTGCCTGTTTGGTATTTCACCAGGAAGTTCCATGAAATGCACAACACGATCTAAATAGCTAGCAAAAACAGTCTACAAAAGCAATGCAAACAGTAAGCATCAATGTCATGCTGCATAAGTAGACAGAGGGCTGTGTGCCAATAACTATTTCTTCAGGTCACTTTAAGAGATTCTAGTAATTGATAAACAACTCAAGAACATGACACAAAAAACAAGTCCAATTAAAATGTAGAAAGTAATTACTTTTTGAGCAACAAGCATAAGACAGCAAGACTATGGCAAATACGTACAAAATTTCAGGTATCTGATCTGAAAGAGAAAAGTTGTAAACACACATCTAGCTCTTTTGAAGACAAAACATCTAAGTAATGAAGTTCATGTGAGAAGCAAGGGAAGGACTGGTTTTAACTGCAGTTGGCTAAGATCAAATTAATTTCTATCCTTACTAACTCAATACAAAGGACAATACATGCCCTTACTGCTAACTGTCATGAATCAACAGATTAAATGAAAAAACAAAGTTATCTAAATAATTTATGGCCTTGGACGATAAGGATGCCCAACGTGCCAAATGGAAACATATGATTTTACAGTAATACATAAATAAATAAATAATAGTGTAATCAAGCTATTCTCCAGAAAAAAATAAATCTGCCTCTTAGGCACACGCCACAACCCCCAACAGACAACATGCAGATTCAGCTTGCATTTTTAAGGAACCCCTAAATTCAACGGTTTAAAAACAAAACCATCGACCTACCGAAAGCAAATCCAGGAGATTATCATCAAAGTATTCACAAACTGTGCAATATGCGTTAATAAAATTACCTTATAGAACAAATGAGCACTGGAAAAACCGTTTAATTATCTTGTAACCATTTGGATTTTATTTTCCTTATTGGATAATGCAAGTGTGGCACAATGAAAATGGTTTACTTGTTCATTCTCTGACACATCGACCAATTTCACTCAAGCAGGAAGAAAAGAGACCAGAGCTAAACTTACGTCAAGTGTTCCAAATCCAGTGAAAGAATAAAGTCGTGTAGGAGTAACAGCCATCAAGTAATACCTTGTACCATTGCTTAAGCTAGCAGTTTCCATCTGCAGAGAAAGAATAGGACCAAGGCGGTAAATACATTAACTATGTTAATGGGTAAATTCAATCCAAGAATCAAGCTAAGTTTAAGTAAAATTAATTGAAATCCTAGTTATGAATATATTCCAGTGTTCTACTACATGCATTTCTTTGACAATATCAACATCATCAAACCAGAACAACCAGAAAGGTCTGCCGGCCTGCATATCTTGACAAAAGCTTAAACTGTTCTCACTGATTCATATTAGCTGCCAGTGTTCTAAAACACGCAGCCTAGGGGTGCCTAGGTGGTGCGTTTTCACTCGGCGGCCTAGAACATTGTGATAACTGCATATTGACTAGAAGGAAACCAAGGCTGATAGTCCATTCAGCTGGATTCGTACGAGTCCACTCAGCTGGATTCATACAACAAGCCCACATACAAGAAGGTAAAAATACACAAATATATAACAAATTTGACCATCCAAAAAAGACTTCCAGCTGCATCTATAGTATTCAAAACATGTAAGTGGTAGAAAGTTATGTATGTGCAAGGAAGAACGAGGAAGAGTATACAAGCAGAAATGCAGAGTGCATTTATCCAAAGAAAAGAAACAAAAAAGGAGAACCTGCAAACCCATAAAAGCTTCCGGAAGTTCATTCAATTCAAATAAAAGCTTTACGTATTTCTCCCTCTTATCCTTCTCATCCACAGCCATCTCATGAAGTTGGCCATTATCTGTACCAACAATGATTTCCTTCGTAGAAGCTGAGTTAAAACAAATACAGTAGCAGAAATCAATAAATATACACAACCTTACTATCTAAACAACATGCAACAATTTCCACTGTCAGCTTAGTTGACAAAATCTCTTGTGGAAAGAAGAGGTTTGGGGTTGAACCCCAGTCACATGGGTTGGGAGGGAGGGAATTGCATTGGCATCAGGCTATAACTAAAATAAATTTCACAAAAATTGATAAACTACCTTCTGTTATCTGCTGTCTATTCCAGGCAACGGTATTTACAACAAGACCTTTCAGTTTACTTAATACACGGGGCTTGCTCCACTTTGCATGAGTGTAGAAAGTTTCAGCTCCACCACTACCAACTATGGTGGCTATACAGTGACTGCCTCCAGGATCTACAAAAACTCTGTGTATGGATTGCTCCCCAGGTCGACCCACAGAAAGATCAATATCTATATTTCAAATAGACAGAGTGATATCAGACATTGCTTCATACCAAGACCAAGTTGAACTGATACTCGAAGTGGGCTAATTAAACTCCATATCCACTCAAAAGAGCAGAAAAAACATCAGTACAAGCTCAAGCCAAAACAAGCCAGTAGTTTGATTCAAATTGACATGGATAAAAAAATTACCCAACTACTGGGTCATAGTCCAAAACCAAGCTTAATTTAAGTGATTAGTGATCAAATTATGTTTCCTATTCAAAGCTCAAGCCTTTGGTGAATCAAGCTCAGGCATAGAGTATAAAATTCATAAATCAAGCTCGATCAGCTCGGTTTATCTTACAAAGAGGATTTTACATTCAAACATTCAGATGAAAAAACAACAAAATCATATCAAGAAATCCTGTCACCACCTAAATTTAATGTAAATGCAACAAAATTCTATCACTAGCTGAGATTATTAGCAAATTAAATTAGACAACATTTATTTGTGAAAATTAAAGGTAAAAGTAAAATCGAAAATAGGTTTTTTTTTTAAAAAAAAAAAGATACCATAAGAATCTCCGGCGCCGAAATCATGTCTAATAAGCCATCCTTTACTAGTTCCCAATACGATCACATCATTTCCAGCTGACATGCACGTGATTACACCTCGCCCTTTCGCCGCGTATCTTTCAAGAACATCAACTTGGAATACTTGCCGCATTTGATCCATAGCTTTTGCCCTCCCAATTTGAAATTCTCAATTCAGTTTTGCGATCAGAAGAAGAAATTACGAGGCCGGAGATCAGACCGGGACAGCGCCCAGTCAGGCATAATCGAAAAGCTAAACTTCTAAAAGGACTAAAAAAAACCATTAAACGCATCGTTTAATGGTTTTTTTTCCCTCTTAATTGATGGGCCAAGATTGAAGCCCATTCTGTATAGAACGAAACAACGCTCTCTTTGGACCCCACTGGTTAATCAAGAAAACAACCGAAAATTTATTTTGCAAGTAGTAAATCTTTAAATGAAATCGGAGCGTCTAGAGGAGCCGTTTAGAAACTAACGGCCGAGATTTCACCTACACGCTAACGTCAACTTTTTCCCCAACGGTCAAATATCTTCTTCTTAGATTTTCAAATAATTCCCAGATAAAGAATTTTCCTCTCTCAAAGTTGCTCTCTTTCCCTTATACAAAAACCAAAAAGAAGCCATTGCTTTTGAAGGATCGCCTTTCCCCTGTACGCTAAAATGAGTCTTCTTCAATACCCAGATACGTTTAATGGGCAAGAGCTTCAGATTTGGAACAATGCGGCGTTTGACAATGGAGAATCTGAAGACTCTACAGCAATAAAAGGTTCTTGGTCTAATTTGCAATCTTTTTACGTGAATCAGTCTCTTGAATCGGATTGCAGTAAAGAGAATCTGAGTCCTTGTTTAATAAATCCCCTGTTTCTTCTATCAAGAACTCAGAAATGAAGCCGTTGAAGAGTGTTTCTAAAGAAGAGGAAACGCGTGATGAGAGAAAGATTGATAGTGAGATTGAGGAGATTGAGAAGGAGATCAGTCGATTATCATCAAGACTCGAAGCTCTTCGACTCGAAAAGATTGATATCAAAACGAAGGCTATTGAAAAACGAGCAAGATTTGTGCCTGCAAAATTCATGGAGCAGAAACAGAGTTTCAACTTGAAAAAGAGCGATGAAAATTTGCTTTCAAGTGCTAAATCAAAGCTGAATCGAAGGGGAATGAGCTTAGGGCCAGCAGAGATTTTCTCTGCATCAAAATCAAGGCCATCGATGGGGGGGAAGCCAGAAATTATAACCCCAGCTCAATCAATACAGAATCGGAGGAAATCTTGTTTCTGGAAGCTGCAAGAAATAGATGAATTGAAGGTGACGAAAGAGAGGGGAAAGAGTCTGAGTCTTAGTCCAAAATCTCGCAAAAATGCCTCGTCCAAGATTCAAGCTTCAAAACCAGCGGTGACAACAGTGGGTTCTAAAAAGATTATCAAGAAAGAAGATAATTTGCTTTCACTTATTCAACCAAGGAAGCTCTTTAAAGAAGGAGAAAAATCAGTGAGTAAAAAGCCATTGAAACCTGGAAGAATGGTGGCTAGCCGTTATAATCAGATTACAAATGATGCTGCTCGTAAAAGGTCTTGGCCAGATAATGATCAAGAAGAGAGCAATAGGTGTGATAAGCGACGCGCTTCACGCGAAAATTTGGTCAATTTGGGGAGAAATCAGAAGACAGCTGAGACAGTTAGAGTGAAGAAGAAATGGGAAATTCCTAGTGAGGTTGTGGTGGTGTACAAGGGATCTCCTCCATCCATTTCTAAGATGGGTGATGTGTTGCCTAAGATCAGGACCGTTCAATGTGTTGATCAGAGTCCAAGGGATTCAGGGGCCGCGAAAAGGGTGGCTGAATTGGTTGGTAGGAAATCATTCTTTTGTATTGATGAGGAGGAGGAGGAGGAGGCAGAGGAGGGTTTTGTTTGTCAGGCTTTGAGGTTTGATGACGATGATGATGGTTTTGAGTAATAATGATGGAGAATTTTTTTTTCAAGTTTCTTTGTAAGTAACTATAACTATTGTTATGGTCTTTGAATTGTGTTCATTTGTGTTCTCTGATATGGGATATAAGTTTCTTTTATGAAATAATATTGATAATGATAAGCTCTTCTCTTTCTTTCTAATGTTGATATATGTGTTTAAGTTTTTGAGAAAAGTGCTTGTGTTGGCAATTCACTGGTTAAATTTCATAACAATCTGGATTCAGGAAGTAGTTTTTTTTTCATATTAGGCTTCTGATTTAGCGGTGATGATTCTTCTTTTAATGGCAGAATCACAAATGTTATCAGGCAAATTGGAACCAACTGGCATTGGCAATCAGGTTAGTTGATCTTAAATTTCAACTCAAGAAACAGTAAAAATATGATTTTGAATCATTATACCACTTTTCATTTGATTATAGTTCCTAAATTGTTTGTCATGTTGCTAATCATCTGAAATTTTTGAGTCACTGTACCGCTTTCATTTGATAATAGTTCCTAAATTGTTTGTCATGTTGCTAATCATCTAAAGTTTGATTAGAGAAGGTTTTGGTGTTAGATGATACTTGATTGCCAAACCTCACGTGCCTTTTCTTGGAGTCAAAAAAGTAGCTTCTGCTTTTGGTGGTAAAGAGAAAAAGTAGCTTTTGAAACTATGAGGATTGAATTTGGTGGCGGGGTTTCCAATATTTCCGCAAACAGTACAAGGGATCTTTAGGCTTAAATTTGGAACATACATGAACAAAAATGGCTGATTTGTAGTCCTCGTGGGACTTTGCTGATGGCCTGATGCAGCAACAAAAATTCTAGCTCTCATAATAGTTGAAGCTGATTGAAAGTTTCTCAGTAGTGTGCAGATCCATGGCAAATTTCATGAAGTTCAAGACCATGAATATAGGGCTAATTTTTAAATGGAAAACAAACTAGAAAGAGAGCGTATTTTGTTAGAAATTAAAAAAATTCTTGCAAGCCTTATTGTGTCTGTTATGACTTATGCAATAATGTTAAGCTGGAAATAGTCATGGGCATATTTATGATACTTAAGGGTATCTGTTGACAGATTGTTTCTCGTTCCAAAGAATGATATAGGAAATTAACCCCTAACAGATGAAGAATTGAATCGTCGAATTATTGCCAGTGTTGAAGAGGATTCAAAGTCTGCCAAGGAAATGTGTAACGCATATGTTGAAAAAAAGCTTTTTAAAGCTGGAAATATTTCTGCTGCTGTTGTTGGGTTACTGCAATCCTTACGTGATAAAAATAACTTCCTTCCCAATGCGTATAATTGCTTGTTGGTGGCATTGGCTGAGAGAGATGATATCGATCTTTTGTTTCAGAGATAAAAATGATTGCACCCAGCTAATTAAAACATAGCTTTGGAAAGTGCAGTATTAAATATGAAGTGCATTCATTCATACCAATATCTAGAAATTTAAAATCATTGACATTACAAGATTTCAAGAATATTAATCAATATAATTGAAAACACACCATCGATATTACAAGATTTAAAATCAAAATCTTCGCAATGAGAGCCAGAAACATCAAGCAGGGCTGAGCCAGCACCACCAGGCAGAAAAGCAAAGCATCAAGAACAAATCGAATCGAGATCGTGACGACATCTAGTCCTACCTGGGAAAAGCCCACCACTGCACTGCACTTGCACTAGAATGTTGGAAACCAGCCGCCAAAAGACCCCGGCTGCCTCAGACAGTTACAAGAAATGAACCCATTTAACCAAGCTATAAATGTTTTGCCACCAAACCAGTTTCCCCACATACCAACGACACATAAACAACTCTTCTACAACCATTTTACACAACACTCAAAAGGATGATCTAGTAAGAATCTTGTAACAAAATTTTTTTAAAAGAGTTCAAAAATGTATTGTAGTGCTGTTATTTAACTCCACACTCGTTAAAATCCAAGAGAAGAAGCTGATGACAACACATTCAATTTCTGAGTTTTTTCAGATCCTATACACGCAAGAAAGTGTAAAGGCTATAGTTAAAACTCAGTTACACATATATCGTTCAATCAAAACAATTTTACAAAAACAATAACTAATAAAATCACACAAATTATAAAGCCTCAGTTAAATCCAGTATTATCAAAGTCATGTAGCTTCAGCCAGGTAGGTTCATCCTGTTTCCACTACACCTCAAACAAATTGGATTGAATCATCAATGGCATAAGTCAATCAAACAATTGAATTTTTTTTTTAACAATTCAAATTAGAGGCTCAGAGTATGAACAGCTTTATCAATCAAGAATTTTCTGAAGCAGAACTGGCATATAGCTGTAAAATTTAATCATCACTGCCAATAAACTATCAACTAACATGCATACAAAACAACAAAATAACAAAAATCTCATCTGGGTATTGAAATCTAACTACAAAGCAGGCTCATATCAAGAAATTCAACCATTTTTTTATCCTTTTACTTCACAGATCACTCTCAGAAGCGCGGATAAATATATAATCATAGCCAAAAATTGGAAAGAAAAAAATTTATAGCGGATGATTTTAGAGGCAAAACTATCAAAAAAGATATACCCCCACGTGAACAATCGCCGAATTGAATGTTTGCCTCTATGACTAGCCTAATTTTCGGAGAATTTATGCTTTCGAAAACCAGCTAAAGGTGTGAAGAGGCAAAAAAAAATAAATTAAAAATACAAACTTTGTGAGTAATTTAGCCGTTATTTTGACACAGATATAAGCCGTGGAAGAGAAACAAAGGCTACACTGCAACACTAAACGGCGGCGCTTTAGCACAAGCATTGGGGCTTCTTCGTCACCTTTGAGCATCGGAGAAGCCCGGGGTAGCGTCGTGCAGATGCAGATGCAGATTTCGAAACCCTAATTGAAATAAATTGAAAGAAGCGGAAGGAAAAAAAAAACCCTATTTCTACCTCACAGCCTCCAAAGATGTCGATAGACGATGTGAATTGATAAATGGACGACGTGTTTTATAGATATTTTGAAACCCTAAAACCCCGATTTACGAATCGGATTATTCGGCTCTTTTTCTTCGGGTTATATTTTCAGGAAACTCTAGCAGGGCGTTAATACGTCCGCTATATAAATAAAATTTAAAATTACTCAATAATAATAATAAAAATTATTGATTAATATATATGAATAGTTCCTTATTTTTAAAAGAAAGAGAAAATTTTATATTCACTAAACGAAATTACTATAAAAATCACATGCTTTTTACTAGAATGACATTTTTTTTTAACAATCTTGTTAATGTGTCCTCAATAGGTGTGATTTGGTAGCAAATGACTTAGAGACTTGATTCACAAATCTTAAGTTCGAATCCAAATGATTCATTTCTTATAAGAGCCTATGAAAATCAAAGATTTTCCTACTCTGTTTAAATCCGAATAGGGTAATTTGACAATGATATTTCCAATATTTAAAAAAAATATTGTAAATATCTTATTCTTAATTTAATCTCCTTATAATTTATCAATAACATTTATTTGGTACCCAATTGAACTTCCTTTCAAGTAATTTGAACCATAATTCATAATTGTTGAGTCATAAATTGGGCCTTTGTTTCTGTATTGAACCATAATTATGACATTGAATATTAAACTTGTATAATATAATCTTGTTATATAACAAAATTTGGTGATATGAAATATAAAAATTGTAACATTTTACAAAAAATCACCAATTAGCTTAAAAGGCATGATGTGAAAAATGCAAAATAACAACCAACTACCTACAGATTATTATATCACTTTAGTACATATAGCTTTAGAAATAATATGTCATCGACGTGACTTGATGGTACCTTTCTCTTTGCTTTCAAAAAATATGATTACGAGAATCAAATGATCATGAGTTGTTCTTTGCTTTCAAGCTATCATCCGGCTCACTTAGCAGCAACTCGGATACCAATGGCTAGGGGCGGAGCTAGAAATTTAATATAGGAGGGGCTAATTTTAATAATAAAATAATTTTTAATAACAACAACAATAAGTACTAAAATTTTAAATTTCATTAAATATTTTTTATAACCGCTTTGAAGAAATTTCATTTGTTAAAAATGTTAAATGATAACCATATTATTATCAATCAAAAAAATATATATGTCTATATATACAAATAGACTATCATTCAACCATGGATCTCTCATCTGATTTCACAATCAATTTTTCATAAAATGCATAGCTGAAAATGTAATTTCTAATGTAGTTATGACAATTAGTAAAATCAATAATGTTAATACAACCAATAAATAAATTAATAGAAACATTTATTTCTTTAGTCTCAATTACCTTTCTTGCAAATTCAATAATTTTCTTTCAATCTTAAAAACTCATTGTCAGAACCTAGATATGTGATGTAATTTTCAAGCTAAAATTCAAGTGATTTGAGATCCATTGGAAAAAAATTATTTGAATGAAATTTACCAAGTCTGTATTAAACAGTACTTAGTTTTCTTTTAATAAGATTGTGATTTAAATTTTCTAAAATCACAGAACTCATAATAATTATACTAATTTTACCCAAATGAACCAAAAATAAAAATAAAAATCAAATAGAAGTAAAATTTATATTCTCCATGCAAAATTAAGAAATTTTCAAAGAAACTATAATGGAGATTCAAATTATTTCAAAGAACACAATGTACTTCAAGTTATGCAATTTTATGCCACAAGTAAATTAATTCAAAATTACCAACAAAAAAACAAAATCAACATTATCGACTTTAATTTCATTGATGAGAACGACAAATGCTCATATTCACAAAAGCATATAAATAAAATGATTTAAAGAGGGGAGATCTCGACCTTTTCGCTTGCGATAAATTTTACAAAAATAAGAAAGAAAGAAACTGAAAATTTAGACAATTTCCACACGGGAAAACATAAACAATGATAAAAAAAAATATTACCCTTAAAAAATAGTGAAATAAATTTATTTTTATGGGCATAAATTTATTTTTATGGGTGGGCCCAGTGTTGGCAGTGGTACCTTTCTCTGTGCTGCCAGGACTTCTTTGTATTATTAAAAAAAAAAACTAGAGCTAGATATGCAGCCATAGGCTATTCGAGTTGTGCTTATGAAATATATAATACACCGTCAAATTTCCAAGGCGCACATCTCATGTCGCATGTCCACGATTCTTTACAACTGATGCGATCCACCCTAGGTGATCGACTTTGGTCAAAGTCTTAAGAATCGTGACTTACTCACATAGATAACTAAACCACTTATGGTACACATACGGGCCGACGGATCCTATCTTGATTCACACTTGATTAATAAGTGCATTAGTCCACACCCAATGAACATCTATAGGCTAGACCATGAAATGTTTCTGACATACATGACATCAAAGTGTGGAGGACCTTATACAAAATCAATGTTATCCCATGGTCAAAAGATTACATATGCTACTCGACTCGAGAAGATTCCTATTGACGGTGGTGTGTACTTTCAACTATTATGAATCACTTGTGAGTGATTCAGTATTCGGTCCAACCATTACCCACACATCAATATGAGCTTTCAAAGCTCATGTACATCAGGTTAAACCATTGGAACTTCAATTCCAATATACGACATGTGCTAGTCTTCTAGGTTATAGGAATTCGACTATATTCTAAAACCAACGACTATGAAAATTTACTTTAAGAATAGTTTATAATAGTAATACTTATCCCAATATCGGATCACCTAGTGTCTAGTATTACTACATGACTATTCTAATATCGATGTCATTCTTAGCATATTTATACATCAATCTAATATGCATAATGATAATATCATTATTAAGGTATGAAATGAAAATATTATTATTTATTAATAAATAATAAAATATACAATACATTATTCGGATTGACGCTCAAAAGCACCAACTCCTACACTAATCACCATTGTCTACTACTTTGATTTAATCCAATTAAATCAAGACAAAGTTTAATTAATTGATTAGTTACATGTCTAACACTATGATTTTATCCAATTAAATCAAGCCAAACACACCTATAATTACATATTTACAATTACTAAAATATCCTCAAATGGTATAGATATTTATGAATTTTCAATAAGCATTTGTGTAATTTTTTTATTAATCCAATTAGGCCAAAGTAAATAATCAATGTTATCCAATAACACTTGATTATCTTAGTTGATAATTATAATATCAAATATTATTTATTATCAAATTTATCGGCTATTCAAATGTTCAATTAGTACACTTCATATTGTGAGAATCTCTAATTCCAGACACATTCGTCATATAAACCTAGCTAATATGTACGTAATTCGGCCACCTCCGAATTTGTGAAGAACACGAATGACCTTTCTGAACTATACAAGTTGAGGTCATCACATATGTTTAATAATCTCTCTGTCGTAGGCTATCCGAGTTATGCTTATGAAACATAGAATGCACCGTCAAGTAATTGATGACAAGGTGTCCACCTCCGATCAGTGATAGAGTACACCGACATAGGTACGTCAACACGATTATACCTATAGAGAAATGATTTAAAACGAAATTGTTTTGATTTCATTTTTAACAATTACACAAGTTATCAAAATAATTACAAAGAAAAGGTTGAGAGAAAAGTGATAGAAAAAGAGAAAAAACTTGATCCAAGCTTGAAATTTGTAAGTTTTTCTTAACTTTCTTTAATTAGAAAATTATTTCTAAGTATCTAAGCTTCAATATATGTTGCTTAGAATTTTCTCTACTCTTTTATGTATGTAATTACATGGTTGTAAACTTGTTTGAAAGATGATCATGCATGTTAATTAACGATTGAATGAATTTGTTCATTTAATAATCTTTAAGCCATTTGATGGTGAAGTAGCCATTTGTTTGGTTTCGTAAAGATTGGATTAAAGTATTTAATTTGTTTAATTTGGTGTATTTTGTCAATTTGAAAAAATTATAAAATTAGGGTTCATAACTCTTTCCAAATTTGGAGCTTTAATATATGTGATTTAATTTGATCTATATATGATGTATATTAAATTTGGGATTGATTGGATTTGATCTTGATATGTTTTGAACTAAAAAGGACCAAATTGTAAATCCTGGAAATTATTGGGGCTGTTCGGTAATTTAAAAAAATTAGAATTTTTGTTGCAAATTGTATTTTCATGTATTAGACATGTATAAATCATTTTGGGACTGATTTGGAATCACTTAAATATGTATTTGACAATTTAATGACCAAAATGATCAAAATTCAAAGTTAGGCGAACTAGTGGCTTGAAATAGTTTGTGATGTTGTTTTAAGATTATTGAAATTGAAAACATTGAAAACGGACTTGATTTGGTTGTTCAGGAAATATCCGAGATTTTATAGTAGTTTAGTCGAGAACTTCGTAAGTCGTGTTTCTGATGGCATTTCGCCATTTGTTTTGACAGATGTGACTAGGACCTGGAATGCTCGCGAAGCCATGTAAGTAACCCATGCAATGGATACTTGAAAGTTGATCTATGTTTATATATATATAGATATAATTGAAGTGTTTAGGTTAAGACGAAAATAGATAAGAGATGGTATTTAGAAGAAAGTGCGAGACTATGTATGATTAAGTAATCGACCACCACAGGTATGAATTTTTTGTTATTGCTATGCTATAAAGTGAAGTAATTGACGAGCTCAATATTTATATGCATGTGTTTCTGTATGCAAGTGTATGAATGTGTAATGATACATATATATATATATATATACACGTAAATGAAAAAATATATGTATAAATATTGATACACGTATTTGTATTGGTATGTGATGATATGCTATGGATAATTTGCGTATGGTAGATCAGCAAATGAAATAAGTCATGATTTCTAAATTTATATTTTTACATGTAGATATGTGTTATTAGAATAAGTTTATTAATGACTAATGCATATGATCTAGTGGTATAGAGGTTTGATTGATATAAGTTAAGTCTTTTTCGAGGGATGAAGTTCGTGACTGATTGGATACGTATATAAATGGTGAATGTTGACTGATAAGTAAAGAATACGAGGATTGTGAAGGTCATGGTATCAGAATTCGATATAACTAGTATATTCATATGTTTGATGTATATACGTGTACATACGATGATACATATGATAAGCAATGTTTGACATGTATGTGTATGTGTATGTGAGATCGTGTGATGAGTTTGTGTCACGTGATATGTGTGCATATGTGTATAAGCCAACCATATGAATGTATTGTTTGATTATGTTTTCTTTGATGTATTGGCTGTTATGTATGATTCGTTGTCAGTTGTACGATGATTGTATGTATGTCTGAGTGTGAACTGTGAATGTTATTGTAGAGTGAATGAATAATTCGAGAGTCAGTGTGAGTATAAGATGCTGTAAAATATGCTTGCTAAGTTGTACTGTATGTACGTATGTGTAAGAATTCTAAAATTGAATTTGTGTGAATATAAGAAAACCGAGTCATGATATGTATGAATGCATATGAATCACACATGTTAAGTCATAATGAGGCTACTGTAATTGAAGGAAGTTTGAATTTTGAAAGAGTTTGTTTCAAAATGTAGAAAGTTTGTGTGACTTATCGATTTGAAGATATTTCAAATATGGATATTTGTGAGTATAGATGTATGACTTCATGTTCACTTGATTGAAGTGAAATTGATGTTAACAATATATTCTATGATATTTGAGTTTTGCTTTGAATGTTAGCTATGAGATTGACACATACGTAGATAGGTAAATATAAATTGACATGGATAAAGTATAAAGGATAACAAATGTTGATAACTCTGAACTAGTCGTAACTTAGTAAATTTGAAAAAACATCTAATGTAATTGATTTCAAATGTTCTGTTAGTAGTATTAGCATGGTTACTTACTGAGTTTTTATAACTCACACCAAACCAATTTGCTAGTTTTGCATGCTGGCTTTCAGATGGGTCAACCATTTCAGCTTTGGAAGTTATGCTCGAGACGCGGATCACCGAAGCAGCAGTCACCCTCGCAAGTGTCTTGGAAGAAGTTAAAGAAGTTTAGGATATTTGGTTATTACTTATTTATCGTGCTGAGCACGCTGTTTTTATATATATATTAAGTAAATGTTCTAATTATTTATGATGTGGTGGACACAGAGCCCTGAGTGTTGATAGCTAGTGTGGGCGGAGCCCTTATGATATGATTTTAATGAGATTTGTGTGGACATGATGTCATTTTATTTGTTTGATGTCTTCTTAGATTCCCTTTGATGATGGATTGTGATCCAAGTTGTACAGTTTTAGGATACATCATGCCGAATTTTCGATAATTCAAAGGCTTATGGAGGTGGGTCAATCTCATCTCCTGTCAGTAACATCCTGCGGGTGTTACACGAAGACTAAATAATGAGTTAATAATTGCAAACTCTGTACCCAAATTATTTTTTCATCTGAAAATTAGGCCATTTTTATGAAAAATTCTGCAACATACACGTGTTTTATACATAATTTAATAATATATTAATTATATTTAATATGTTTTCACATATTATATATTTATTTATTAGTAAACGCCAAAAATCAATTACTCAAAAAAAAAAAAAAAAAAAAAACGAAAGTGAAAGAAAGAGTATAGATCCCATAAATAACTGACTGATTCGTGTATTTGTCAAAGTAAAAGGAAAAAAAAAATAAAAAAAAAAGAACAAAAAAACTAAAAACTTTGCTTCACTTCCCTTCTCACTTCTTAGTGATCCAGAAGCTCTTATCTCTCAAGCATTCAAAATTCAACCCTCCAATAACTCCTCTCCCTTCTCAAGCATTCAAAATTCAACCCTCCAAGAACTCCTCTCCCTTCCCCTATATATATAAAAGCCCTAATCTCTCATTCAGATCCGGAGAGTATTATATCTGCTCGGGCTCAAGTTTCCTCAACTTTCTCGGGAAAATTATTAGCATTTTCACAGGAAACAAACAGAGAGAGAGAGAGAGAGAGAGAGAGAGAGAGAGAGAGAGAGAGAGAGAGAGAGAGAGAGAGAGAGAGAGAGAGAGTTTGTGGATTGAGTTTTGGGGTACTGAAATGAGGAGAAGAGGTCAGGATTTTCGTAGGCCAGTGAGGAGGAGAATATCGCACGTGGTGTGGTGGGCATTGTGTGGGATTGCGGTTTTGCTCTTCATTGTTATTTTGAGCAAAGAGAGTCAGATTGAATCTAGGCCCACGTTTCCTAAGGTCAACATCTTTCTTTCTTTTTCTTTTTATTTGTTCATTTGGGATTCTTATTTCCGTTTGGCTGCTGAGAAAGTGTAGGGAAAAAAGAAGAAGAAGCAGAATGCTTTTCTGGGGTTTGAGCAAAATTTATCATTTGATCTTGTGGATTAAGTCAATATTGACTTAAAATGATGCTAACATAAACTGTTTGATTGAGCAGATATTCCTTATATAGGATCTTAATTAGTTGAGTAGTCATTCACACTAGAATTATGCTTATGGTTTCCGTTTTCTGTTCCATGTTTTAATATAACTACAGAGATCTAAGTTGCATCAAATTTCAGATAGAAATAGAAACACTGATACGCTACTATAGATATTAAATGCACCAGCGTTATACGTTTGTTGTGAGGTGTTAGTGTTAGGATGTTTTCGTATGATATTTTATGGATGTAAAGAGGATGAGAGATAGAAAATGACTGAATTGTGTGTTTGCAGAAGAGCCAATCTGTATAACTTTGATGTGTTGAATACATCAGCTCCAAGTTTTGGAACACGTGATGGGATCTGTGGTCTGTGGATCATTCGATGGAATGCTTTACCCTTCTAGGATGAGGATACTTTACTAGTAGATTTGGTACATTAGATGTATATTTTAGGTGTAATTGCGGGCGAGTAAGGTACACTGGATTGACAAGACATTAACATGCTTTACCTTGGTACAGAGTATTGCTATTGGATGTAACTTAAGAGATTAATGAACTGGAAAGGTAAATGATTTTGAGCTAGGACCTGGTATTTTTATGTAGAATAGCTTATTCGGTTATTCCTCAATATAAGTAAGAAAACCATCTTGAGAATTTTGTAGAGGAGCTTGAGAATTTTGTAGAGGAGCGCCTTTGTATGATATAGTTATATAAGATGTTTTGAGTGGATCTAATAAATATCTAATAGAGTTTATAGTCATTGGATCAAACTTGCTTATGATGAATTGTACAGTACTGTGTGTTAGAACTTAGAAGAGCCTATTCCTAAAACGAATCTATCAGAAGTGAAATATTGATTAAAGTTGTGGAATATATTAATTGGTTAAAGGAAATTTTAGAAAATCCAAGTATAAAAGAGCTGCTTTTGCTAGCTGGGATGGCAAAAAATAAGTGTAGAAACTTTCAAGGAAAAAGAAAAAAAAGGTGTCAGGACCTACACTCTTAAAACATTCAGAGAGAGAATTATTGAATTTGAAGGAAGATATGGAGATGTCTAAATAATTTTCACTGAGTTTTCCTCACCAATGCATGGAATGAATACGTTTTAATTTCCTTCTAAATTTGTTTGGTAATATATTTTTTTTCTTTTTCATGAATTTGTTAAATTGTTATTTTGTTTTTCAAATTCTGTTTGTCCATTCTGCTAAAATTACAGTTTCTTTGGGGAATAAAAGTTTGAAAACATGTTGCTGTAGTAAACCGTATTTAAGGGCTTATTGCTTGAGGTCATGCTTAGGTTTTGTATCACTGCTTTCTAATTTGGTTTGTTGAGGAGACATGCAATTGGGGGCAGCTGGCCATAAGACCTGGAAATTATGATTTTGCTGTTGGATTACATTGGTCTTCTTTAAGGAATTATGTATTGCTGTTGGTTTAGCAGTTCCTAAAATTGTCTCAATGTGCAAAAGCATATGGAAATGAGTGCCTTTTATAGTTGTACTCACCTTTTGTTCTGTAATAACTTAACTCTTGTCCTGGACAACAGCAAAACATTTCAAACGTAAGGCATAAACTAGATAGGATAACTGAGGTGCTACATTTATCAAGTGGGTGGCTGACTAATTCTATTTTATTTACTTTCTGCATGACTGCACCCTATGTATTTGAAGTCAAGGTATCTGGATTAGGTGCAGATCACGAAAGTACTTTTCTACTTAAAAAATTATATTATGAGATTATTTGTGAGTTCTTATCTTTGCAGTCATTTTGGAGGCCACAAAGGTTGGGTTACATTTAGTCAAGATCTGATGCAGTCACTTGCAACTTCTAATTTGTTAATTTGCAATAATTGGTGTTGGACCCATGTTTATGATGCTTGAGAAAGATCTAAGTCTTTCTCCGTTGTGAACCCAATTTATATATATCATCTCCTGTGACCGAGATGATATCATCTTCTTTTTATATAAAGGTTAGCTAGCTAGTATAAACTCGTATAGATAATACAGTAATACATTCAAGTCTGGTTTCTACTATGACCATGTACTTTTTCTTTTTCCCAATCTATGGGAGTATGATGCATGAGACATAATTTTAGATTAAATCAGTTTCCCACTTGCGTCAGATATTTTCTCAGATTTTGTTAACTCCGTATGGCACCAGTTTTAGTCATTTTGATGCAAGGATCTTCTTTGGAAATTTCACATATTCACTCAAGATGTCCATGTTTTTGGGGATTCTGAGTCTGTCCTGCCAATGCTTAGCTTTACTGGGCTTTACTGGTAAAACTTATTAGATTTAAGATACAATTTCAGTATTGCTATATTTTACATATTCCATCAAAATTACATGATTTCGAGTATGTGGTGCAGTTATTAAATTATTGGGATCCTTAATTATTGTTGTTATACTTTCTTATTATATTGCAGAATTAAGGAAATTTGTTCTATTTTTGCTTTGCAGAGATATGACAGGCGTGACAGGATAATGGAAGGTCTGAACATTACAGATGAAATGGTCAGTGCTAACTCGGTTACCAGGCAACTTACTGACCAAATTTCTCTTGCAAAAGCATTTGTCGTGATTGCAAAAGAAAGCAACAACCTTCAATTTGCATGGGAATTAAGTGCCCAGATCAGGAATTCACAAGTCCTCCTCTCAAGTGCTGCTACAAGACGGACTCCTTTGACAACCAGAGAAACAGAAACTGCAGTTCGGGATATGGCTCTATTACTCTACCAAGCGCAGCAGTTTCATTATGACAGTGCAACAATGATCATGAGGCTAAAAGCTAAAATTCAAGCACTCGAAGAACAGATGGGTTCTGTGAATGAGAAGAGTTCAAAGTATGGACAAATTGCTGCTGAAGAAGTCCCAAAAAGTCTGTACTGCCTTGGCGTTAGGTTAACCACTGAATGGTTCAGAAATCTAAATTTGCAGAGGAAACATAAGGAGAGAATGCAAATGGAGAAACTTACAGATAACAATCTCTATCATTTCTGTGTTTTTTCTGACAACATCCTGGCAACATCGGTTGTGGTCAATTCAACTGCTTTAAACTCGAAGAATCCAGATATGATTGTGTTTCATCTTGTAACTGATGAAATAAACTATGCTGCAATGAAGGCCTGGTTTGCCATTAACAGTTTTAGGGGAGTAACTGTTGAGGTTCAGAAGTTTGAGGACTTCAAATGGTTGAATGCTTCTTACGTTCCAGTTCTTAAGCAGCTTCAAGACTCTGAAACACAGAGCTATTATTTTTCTGGAAATAATGATGAAGGTCGGACTCCAATCAAGTTCCGAAACCCTAAATATCTGTCTATGCTTAATCATCTGAGGTTTTATATTCCAGAAGTTTTCCCTGCACTGAAGAAATTGGTTTTTCTTGATGATGATGTTGTTGTTCAGAAAGACCTATCTGGTCTGTTTTCCATCGACTTGAATGGTAATGTAAATGGGGCTGTTGAGACGTGCATGGAGACATTTCATAGATACCATAAATACTTGAATTACTCACACCCACTTATAAGAGAGCATTTTGATCCTGATGCATGCGGATGGGCATTTGGGATGAACATTTTTGATTTAGTCGAGTGGAGGAAAAGAAATGTAACTGGTATATACCATTACTGGCAGGAAAAGAATGTAGACAGGACATTATGGAAACTCGGTACCCTGCCTCCTGGACTATTGACATTCTATGGCTTGACGGAACCATTGAATCCGACATGGCATATTCTGGGGTTGGGCTATACAAATGTCGACCCTCAGTTGATAGAAAAAGGAGCTGTTCTGCACTACAACGGAAACTCAAAACCGTGGTTGAAGATTGGAATGGATAAGTACAAGCCCTTGTGGGAGAAGTATGTGGATTATAGTCATCCTGTATTGCAACAGTGCAACTTCCATTGATTTTTTGGACATGTAATTCTTCTTATCACTTCCACAACAAACATGGTGAATCAGTAGAATTAGATATTGTGATCAGGAATGCTTGTACTCATGGCTATTTGTAACATGGGTACTTTCATTATTCTATTTGTCTCTTGTAATATATTTAGATTGTCATGATCAATTAAGCAAGATTTGTCCAGTTACTAGAATTTTTTTGCAGTCTCTCTGTTGTCCTTGCTTGCATTTTAGAGTTTATTTCAGAACACTAGAGTATCTTTCGAACCTGCTCTGCTGTTTGAAGGCACAGCATTTTAATCCAGGACACGTGTCATTGAGCTCCCAAAATTACTTAATATTGAATTTTAAGCTATTTATTAACTTAATGTAAAAAAAAAAAGCTATTTATTAACTTATATAATACACCCCCGCACAAATTTGATACTATAATCGTCTCAAATTATATGAAGGAAGGGATGACAGAAATCCCCAAAAGGACAAGGATCCTCCCCAATTAGAGCGGGAATCGGGGATGAAAAATTGAAAAAATTATTGTCGGGATGGGGA
Organism: Zanthoxylum bungeanum; assembly: GCA_019454045.1. NCBI lineage: Eukaryota > Viridiplantae > Streptophyta > Magnoliopsida > Sapindales > Rutaceae > Zanthoxylum > Zanthoxylum bungeanum. Next base: position 8,686 of record SKCR01017439.1, on the reverse strand, counting down.
TGAGGAAAATTTAATACCCATTTCTTATTTGACGAAAGAGACGAAGATGCTCTGTGTTAGGGCTTCGGGTGGTAATTCGAACGTGCTCAGTGTTGGGGTTTCGGGTGGTAATTCGGGTAAACGCAGCGAAACGCGGAAAATCAAATTTTCCGATTTCAATTATTTTCTTGGGCAATTAAAATAAACTAATTTATTTCAATTACTCAATACTCAAAAACTGAAATTTTTACCCAAAAATCAGAATTTTCAGAATTTACCATTTTGCCCCAAAATTTTGTATTTTAATCATTTTAGTCCAAAATTATCAAATACAATTCTAATTGATTCCAAATCAATTCCAAAATGATTTATTCATGTCTAATACATTAAAATACAGATTTCAATTCAAAGAAACAGATTTTTCCCTAATTGCCGAATGGTCCCTCAATTTTCAAGAATTTACAATTTGGTCATTTTTGTTCAAAACATGCCAAAATCAAATCCAAAAATTCCCAAATTTAATATACATCATATATACATCAAAACTCATCACATATATGAAAAGCCCCAAATTTGGTGAAGGTTGGAAACCCTAATTTTACAATTTCACAAATTAACCAAATTAACACCAAATTAATTAGATTCAATCTTTAATTCAATTCTTACAACACCAATCAAGCCTCACCAACATGAAATACCTCAAGAACAATTCTAGGTCTAACATGAGTGGCTAAAAGACTATAGAATGGCAACTAGCCATCAAAATGGCCAAAGAAAGCTTAATAAACCATTTTCAAGCATTCTAATTAACTATACATGCTTCCATATTTCATTTAAGCCCCAAATCATCAAATCACAATCATAAAAGAGTTGAGAACAAACTGGGCTACACATGTTGAAGTTTAGTATGCTAGAAACATTTTTCATGAAAGGAGAAGTAAGAAAAAACTTACAAAAATGCTTGATTTCCAAAGTTTTCTTCCTTTTTTCCTCATTTTTTTCCTCCTTTTCTCTTTTCCTCTCTTTGTATTTGATTTTTTAGGGTTTTTTTAATGAATAACAAAAAAGGAAAAATGGTTTAAATAATTCCCTCAATTACCGATTTTTTTTGGGAAATAAATAACAACCACATTTTTCATTTTTGTTTTAATTAATTGGAAATGACTTAATTAATATTTGTGGTAAGAAATTATCCAATAATTCAATACTTATCACAAATAAGCCAATTAAATCATGCCAAACCAACCAATCAAAATTGACCACAATTTCCAATTAAAACATGCCAAATATCTTATCTTAATAAGTAAAAGGATATTAAATATTTAATTAATTTAATTATTCAACATTTGAATAAATAAATAATAAAATACAAATATCTCAAAATATATGTATTATATTTACATTAAATAATCAAAATACATATATCAATTATAAATGTCAAATTTCACAATTCGACATTTAATAAATGGCCAAAAGATCTCTAAAGCATGTAACTTCGTTTAAAACGTTAAACAACTTATAAATAATCAGTATTATTTATAAAAGTTGCTCTAGTGCGCAACAAGTATATCTCATTAGTGAGACTCTATGTTCAAGCATATCCGTCACGAAATCCAATTTCGTGTCCATAATCTACCAACCCATAAATTATGACGAACACGGATAAAATCTCTGAACCATACAGGTCGAGGTCACTGCATACGTATAATCCTTCCGTCACAGGTATCCGGATTATCCCAGAGATATAGATATAAACGTCAAATCTCTTTAGGTATAATCCCGTCGACGATTCTATTAGCAATCTCTTAAATAACGCTTAGAACTGATTTCTACAGTGTACCACTGGCCCATGGATTTAACAGATTGCTAATTCCATAATGGATACTTATGCTCTGTACACAGAACTGACGGATCTTATCTTGATATGCACAAGATATCATGAGGATCAGTCCACACCCAACGAACAGGCGGAGGTCTGATCTAAATAGATCGGTGACGTGACTGCCATCAAAGTGTGGAGGATACCTCATATATCCACAGTGGTACCTCAAGTCGGAGGATCACTATGCTCACTCAACCCGAGAAGATTCTTATTGACGTTGGTGAACCATTTATTAAGAATCTTCGGCGAGTCGTTCAATGTTTATCCGATATAAACACCTATGTGTCTATATGAGTCTCCCAAGACTCATGGTTCATTGAGAAACCATTAGAATCCAACATTCCAATATACTACACGTACCGGTCTCAATGGGTTTACTTACTGACCAAATTAATTATAAACCTTGACCATGAACAGTTAAAGAATGATACTGTTATGATACTGCTCAATGTCAGTTGCGATGATTTTACAATTGTATCATAACCAATCACTCTATGGTCATTTACGTCTTTACCATATAATAAAAGAATTTATATTACAGAAACTGTCTATTTTATTCATTAATAAAATATATACAAAAGTATTTACAGGGAAATACATAAGAAATTGGCGCTTGTAGGCACTGTATTTTTGCATGTGAGTCCCTATGATGAGTCTCATTTGGAGACACTACCTTTTAAGTCGAGGAAGTTGCGGGAAACGGTCGTCGGAAGGGAATCAGTATTTCGTTAGATTTTTATTCGCTTGTTTAGCTCCAGGCTCACTTGTTGGACCTCCGTTTTAAAGCACATTTAGCCTAAAAACACCGCAAATCATTTAACCTTGGCCCAAACCCACTCACCAAGCCAACACAACACTTCACTAACCAAGAACATTCACGCCACTAACCAGCCCGCCTATACACCACTCACAACCAACTTCACATAGCCTGCCTCATCACGTACGCTACACTCAAAGCCAATGGGGCTGGAATCCACTCTCTCTCACGGCAATAACACAAAAATAAAAATAAACAAAGCCTATTCCCACTCACGTTAATTGCCCTTGCACTCTCCACACGCCCAGCACACTCAACTGCCACGGTCTCACATGCACGCCACTCCCTAAAGTCCCCACGCACACAACCCCTAGCCCCACAAACACTCACCCCTTTACGAAGCCATCAGCCTCCCTCAATCACTCCAGCGCAAAAACACCTCACTCATCACGCCACAGATCACAAATAAACACTACCTTCAACTAACGCCCACAGCCCATCCATTGCCGAGAGAACACTCCACAAAGCACAGCCTAAAATTACCGAAAATTGCCTCTCTGTTCAGCCCCCAAAACTGTTCAGTGTGCCACATATAAACCATTCCCTGCCTAGCCAAACCTGCCGCAAACAGTCTCCATAATCTCACATAAAAACTGCCCAAAACAGTCCAGAACATACCCCCAAAACAGCAGCCCCAAACCCTTTAGAAACACCCAAAACAATAGCCTAAATTACCAAACACAGTGACCAAAATACAGCAGCAAAACAGCAGCAATATAGCAGCAAAACGGAGTCAAAATAGTAGCTTGAGCAGCGAAACAACGAAGAAAGACGTAAACCAGTGAACCAGAAAAGTAGTGGAGTGATAGCCCTTCCGACGGACTTGTAACGCGCTTCCGAAAGTCGACATAAAAGGTTAGACCTGAGGGTATTTTTCACATCCATTTTCATTCATATTTTTATTGTTTATTGAGTCTCGTTTGATGATTATTGTGGAATGATGCATGTTGTGGCCCTTGGATAAAATGAAAAATGTGTCGCCTCTCGTGGTATATAGGATAGAAACCCGGACATAAATTTCATAGCCGATTTCGAATGAACGGTAATATGATCTGTACTCGGGATACAACTCCACGTACCACTTGAGTAAACGGCGTATATTTTATTTTATGTTGTTTTGATTTGTTTAGTATTCGCTACTTGATTTCCGCATGTTATTGGTTTATGTAATGATGAGATAAAGCATATGGGATTAGTAAGTGCGATTAAAGGTCCTCTATTTTGAGAGGTTAAAATCCTTTACCACGATGCTTTGCCGCGCCAGATAATGTATATTCGATTGGATGTGAGATATGTTCAATCGGATACACGAAGTCCGATATCATTGTCTTTACTTTTTTATATATGCATTGTGTTGCTTGCGTATGGGCTTAGTAAGTGCGATTAAAGGTCCTCTATTTTGAGAGGTTAAAATCCTTTACCACGATGCTTTGCCGCGCCGGATGATGTATATTCGGTTGAATGTGAGATATGTTCAATCGGGTATACGAAGCCCGATATTTTCGTCTTTATTTCTTATATGCATCGTGTTATTAGCTTATGGGCTTAGTAAGTGCGATTAAAGGTCCTTTATTTTGAGAGGTTAAAATCCTTTACCATGATGCTTTTCCGCGCCGGATGATGTATATTCGGTTGGATGTAAAATGTGTACAATCGGGTATACGAAGTTCGATATGATTTTCTTTATTTTTACATGCATTAGGATGTGATGCGCATGAGCTTAGTAAGTTGGATTAAAGGTCCTCCATTTCGAGGGGCTAAAGAACCTTTACCACGATACTTCGCCGCGCCTTTCATTTCGTTATTCATTTTTCTTTGTATGTCATCTTCTTACATAATCATGCATCATATTGCATTGCGCATGGACTTAGTAAGTCGGATTAAAGGTCCTCCATTTGGAGGGATAAAAAGCCTACGGTCTACCTTTACCACGATACTTTGCCGTGCCTTTTAGCCCTTTATTATTGATTAGGTGTCACCTATTCATCCATTGGTGAATGTGTCATGTTGTTTACTGCATTTTGGAGGTCACTGCTGTAATCCCGTTCGAACGCGTTTCAGAACGCCGCACGAACGCATGTTTTCTGTCTGGTCTCGTTCGAACGCGTTTACGAACGCTACTCGAACGCGAACTTTCTGTTTACCGTTCGAACACGTTTTCAAACGCTACACGAACGCACATACACTGAATTGAGTCATTTTCATCACATGTCATGCATAATTATTTCTTAGGTGATTTCCCTTGTATCATGTAATCAATCATACTATTTGTATCTATGTATTTATCTATTTGATGTGTTCATGAGATGGTATTCAAGCATGATTAGGTCATTAGTATGTTACTTGGTTCTTAAGCATGATTTAGCCTATTTGGTTGTTCATTTTCAAGCATGATTAGTCATTTGTTTTGCGTTTGGAATTTGCATTATGTTTAGGTTATTTTTTTTGTTTTCCGCATCATATGATCGAAACATGTTCATGAGATTGTCGTGTGCTATTGCATGTTTGCCGTTATGATGATTACTTTCATGCATGTGAACTTAAAAGTAGAATACTCATTGGAAATAAATGTTGCTTAGGCTTGGCTAAATTATTGCACAAATCATTTCATTACAAGTGGTATAAGTAAGGGACCATTCCGAACCCAACGGCTTGAGGTCTTCACTTGAGAGGGGTGAGTGCGGCCTTAAATCTTTGTCCCGGTTCACACCGGGTGGCGACTCCATTATTCTCCGATTTAGTCCCCCGTGGGCTACTCCGTACTCCCAACCGGGCCGCGAGCCCGGAACAGCATGCGTCGCCCAGTTTCTGTGTCCCACAGCGCTCAGAGCACCAATCCTAACAAAATCTCCCACTTGCTCTAGTGCCAATATCGATTGTATCTAATACCCATAAACTCCACATTCTTATCAAACAACTTCGGAGGTATGGCCTGTTGGTTTCTATTACCAAGCCCCAAGATCAACAAGAACAAGCAAAATATATAAATACATGAATGAATTAATTGAAGTATGGCGGAATCATACTCACAATACTTGAAAATGGATGCTTAGATGATGCGAAAACTCCTCCCTTGTGCAGTGAAGCTCTCGGCCAAGAAGAAAAGAGGGACTCCAAGTCGAGTTTGATCCTTCCAAGCTCAAGGATTAGTTTCCCATATCACCTATGTATGATCCCTTGAAGGTGCTAGCCTTTGTTGTGATTTTGAATGCACAACTTCTTCAAATCTTGCCACAAAAATTGAAGAAAGGAGAGCCAAAAACTGCTTGCAAGTTTCGGCAATGTGAGAGAGAAAAGTTTTGAATGATTTTTGTTACAAAAAATCAATTTATATTTATGCCATAATATTTATTAAATTAATAATAAACCTTATGACACAAATCATGCAATGGCTTAGAGTGTCAAACACTCAATTTCCATGCAAAACCATTGAGTGCATTGTACACTATCTCCATGCAATGCATTAGAGTTAAATAATGCATAATATGACATGTGTCATGTGGGCCCCACACGTTTCCAAATGAAAGTGGGCCCACGTGCACTCACGCGTTCGGGTTCGATATTTCCGAAATACCGAACTTACGTCGCGACGTTAATTAAATCGAATTTAAATAATAATGCGCCTAGCGAAATTATATTTACGTCGCTAACGAATTAATTCTAAATTAACTCGTTTGCCCGAATTAAAATCTAATTTTAATTTCGCGTCGAAATCGAATTTCGATTATTATATCGAATATAATAATTTTACGATTAATTCCAAATTAATCGTTCCTCTCTCTATGTATAGTACTTTATCCAAGATAAAGTCTCTCCGTAATTAATCCAAGATTAATCGAGTTTGAATCATACGTCATTGGTGAATCTTCGGGAAGCGACCCAAGAGATCTCCGGATATGTTGGCAGTAAATACGGTCGTCGGATAATCCGAACACGTATGTACCTCGTACTACGTTTTTACCGATTCACAAGACAAGGTTGGCTTCTAGCAAAGCGCCATGCCTACCCAATTCTCCAGAAATATTCTTATAGGAATATAAGATCTATATCAAGCGTAGTATACCGTAGTATTGCGTATATCGATCCAGTATCGGACGATCACATGTTAGGCCTGGGGCTGGAAATCTGTCTGCCCCGTACGAAACATATATCGGACATCAAGCAACTAGTCTCTTTAAATCGGACAATCCTGACCTGGTCATATTGTCCCGACGGTTGCAACCTTTTATAGAGTACTAGTTCTGTGTCCTGCGTGATCATCACCTCCATATGTCTGAAGTGATACTTCCATCTCGACATCACATCCAGTACACTACGATTCTCGATAAACCCAGAAGAGGTGTACACAGAACCGTTAAGGTCCCCAACCACCAAAACCAAAGTTTACCGATTGTCGCAAGTACTAGCGATGTAAGTATCAGGTTAAGACCATATACACCTACCCTGATGCGGCCTCCCATAGACACGCAGACACTACCAATGGGATTCCGCGGGGTCTATCCAGAGCGAAGCTGTTTTCCGTACCATCGGTAAAACACAACCTCCTATCGCACTTGCATAAGTATCCAATACTTAAATATATGAGAACTATGCCGTTGTGCCCTCACAACGTGCACAAGCGCAATACTAGTCTATTCCGCATTATCGATGTCCGATCTCGATAATACTCCGACTAGGATATTTAATGATTAAACCTTTATGGATTGATACTGTCTCATATCATCTCAATCCGGTATTAATCATATGGACTTTCGCCATTTATATATCAAAGTAAATAATATTACAAAACGGCAAAAGGCAATTCATTATCACATAGTTAATTTTGTACAATAATACAATATCATTTACAAACAGTGACGCTATGGGACATAATGTCTAACAATCTCCCACTTGGCCTATAGCCAGTCACTCAAGCATCTAATACCCGAACTATGTATGTGTCGTTCAAAAACTTGCTGAAGAACAGCCTTCGTCAGCGGATCTGCAATGTTGTCATCTGATGTGACCTTCTCGACCTTTACATCGCCACGATGTATAATCTCCCGAATCAGATGGTAACATCGAAGAACATGCTTGGACCGTTGATGAGACCTTGGTTCCTTAGCCTGTGCTATAGCCCCGTTATTGTCACAATACAATGGAACGGGCTCAGCTGCTAACGGAACTACTCCTAATCCGATTAGGAACTTTCGGATCCAAACTGCCTCCTTTGCTGCTTCAGATGCAGCGATGTACTCCGTTTCTGTTGTTGAATCGGCAACAATATCTTGCTTGGAAGATTTCCAGCTCACTGCTTGTTATTCAAACAAAAAATGTACCCGGATTGCGACTTGTAGTCATCCTTGTCGGTTTGGAAACTTGCATCGGTATACCCAGATACCGCAAGTTCTCCACCTCCATAAATTAAGAAAGCATCCTTAGTTCGTTTAAGATACTTAAGGATTGTTGGTTTCTATTATATAGGTCCCAAACAAAGATTAAGCATATGAAATACTAAAATGAATATATATAAAAGACTTGAAGCATGGCGGAATCATACTTACAAAGTTATGTGATGAAGAAGATGAACAAAACCTTTGAATCTCCAAGCTCCAAGTTGGTTGGTTGGTTTCGGCCAAGGGAAGAAGAAGACTTGAAGCTCCAAGCTTTTGTATTCCAAGCTCTTTGATGGTTTCCCTATCACCTCTTTGATCCCTTGCTTGTGCTAGCAAAAATGGAGAATGGAAGATCAAATCTTCCTTTGCCCTTCAATGGTGAAGTTTCGGCAATTTGAGAGAGAAGAGAGAATTGTGTGATTGATTTATTTTGTTTTACTAAAATCAATTTATATTTATGCCATAATTTATTAAATTAATAATAATCTATGACACAAACACCAACTGCAATGGCTTAGAGTGTCCAACACTCAAACTCCATGCAAACCAATTGAGTGAATTGTACACTATCACCATGCAATGCCATAGAGTGTTTTATACACTATCACCATGCAATGCCATATAGTGTTTTGT
>SKCR01017438.1:0-44367 GCA_019454045.1 Zanthoxylum bungeanum | reverse complement strand
TTACAACATCTTTGATCCATGTAACAAGCTTTGGGCCAGTGGATCCCAAACCAGTTAGTTTTAGGGCACTAGGTGTTAAAACACCCCTACGGACTTAATAACTCGGATCTCAGACCTTTTTTTTTATCCCATCGCTTTTTTAGATGCTTCCTCCAATTAAACTAAAGAACTGAATATTACAAACTTGTCAATTACAACTTATGTCCGTATGTTACCATGTATGTTGATAATACCTATTAACTGAACATATGAAGATTCATTTTAGTCAGTTTTATGGAGAATTCACAAATTAAATAATTCAAAAGGAAATAAACAAAAATTAACTTGTTCTGAAATATGTTGAGATACTTCTCTGGAGTGGAAATTCCTTACACATCTATCTCACACCAATTTCACCTGATTAATCAAGTTAAAAAACAAAAACACAAAATATATTTTTTTAATTTTTGTAAATTTTTTTAATTTTTTGAATTTTTTAAAAATATTTGACTAAAAATCAAATAAAAATAACACAATAAAAATAAGATACTAGTCAACTATTCCCCTCCCCCAAACCTAAATGAAACATTGTCCCCAATGTTTTAGGAAGTAGAAGAAGAGGTTAGAAACAGTACATGGTTAGCTGAAATTCTACATATAAAATGAAAATTAAAGGTTAAGATCCAGATTTATCTGACGCTTTTTACCACGATCATTATCGGACCAGTTTATCTTGGAAAGGATATGGTCAATTTGTGGTTCAAAGGCTAAGATTTGGTCAGTTAAATCTGAGGCAGTTCTGGCAGTGAAGAGGAGTTCTTTTACAGGTTTTGACACGAACCCATTTCTCAGGGCATGATCAAGAAACACACAAAGAAAATCATAAAATCCATCAGCGTTAAACAGTCCAAGTGGTTTCTGGTGTATGTTCAAGTTCGCCCAAGATAGTACTGTAAAAATTTCATCCATCGTACCCAAGCAACCTGGCAAAGCAATAAAAGCATCAACACGGTTAATCATTTCCACCAGTCGTTCAGATATACCTGGCACGATCAGTTCCTCTCTGTTTGATGGTTCTATAAGATTCGCCTCCGCCAAAGGTTTTGGGATGATTCCCAAGACTTGACTGCCTCCTTCCTGTACAGCCCTTGAAGCGATCCCCATTAGTCCAAGATTGCCACCGCCATATATTAAGTGCATATTCCTTTCAGCTATGACTCTACCCAATTCCCTTGCTGCTCCAACGTATTCTAGCTTATAACCAACACTAGTACCACAAAATACACAGATGTTTACAACTCGTCTTCTTGAAGTGGCTTCCATTATTATATGTTTCTTTCTTAAATCTGGATGCCTTCAAGAGTGCAATGATGAGTTGAATTTATAACACCTAAAAAAGGTGAGTAATAATAGCACTAGTACCTATGAAATGACAATTATTTGTTAAACAGTAAAATAAATCGTGAAAGGTAAAAAAAGGTCTGGATCCTGTCGGAGAAAATAAAAGAAAATAACAAATCAAATCACAATTATTAGGAAAAGACAAAGAGATAATAATATTTACAAGAAGTAACGACTTGAATGACGTCTATGTGTCAGGGACAAGCTTCCCATCCATTTTCTTATAAATTGGCAAACATGATCTTTTAGAGTCAGATTCCTGAGACTGTACTGTTGTCTTTCTTTTCGAAATTGTATATATAACATGTGAATTGCATGATTCACATATCCACTAGAATGCATCTCAAGAGTATTAGATATGTCATCTAAAGACTCCTTACTCAAGCCATCCCTAATGAATTTAATTTTATCTTCACGGTTATCAGACATCATTCCTAAAGAACGACAACGAGTATTACATGTCATGTGAGCACATTTGTAACAAAAACCATTCTTTTAGCTCTTCTATTTTTAGCATAGGTGCTTCTTCCTAAACCAGACAGATGTGAAACAAAAGAGTCGGAGGACTCACTTTGCTTCTTCCTAAATCGGACACGTGCTTCAATAATCCAACGAATGTCATTAGGAATACCTTTGATCATCAATAGTCTCATCCGTTCTAAGTGAGCTTTGTAGACTTTCATCAGAGAGTTCTGAGGGAGAGAATGAAATTGCTTGTGAAGATTTGCGAGAACTTCTTCCATCCTGAAATGATTTTACCTACACAAATGAAACACACAAAAATAAAACACACATAATCTGAATATATACACAAATTGCATGGGTTGCCTCCCTACTAGTGCTAAGTTTAAAGTCGTCAGCTAGACATGACTGTCCGAACTTTAGGCTGGATCAGAAAGTGTGACACTTTCTTTTTGTCGCTCAAATGATTCTCCCCAGTAGTGCTTGACACGCTGGCTGTTAACTTTGAATGTTTCATTGGTGTTGGGATCAAGTAACTCAATAGCTCTATATGGTAAAACCTGAGTAATCACAAATGGACCTGACCACCTTGATTCAACTTTCTAGGGAAAAGTTTCAACCTTGAATTGTATAACAACACCTGCTTCCTTAGTTCCAATTGTCTGCACACTATTTTTTGATCATACCATTTCTTGGTATTTTCTTTGTATAATCTGGCATGCTCATAAGCCTGTAGGCGAAATCCTCCAATTCGTTGAGTTGGTTGAGCCGATTTTCTCCTGCTTGCTTGTAGATCAAGATTTAACTTCTTTAGTGCCCAATACGCCTTGTGTTCAAGCTCAATTGGTAGATGGCACACTTTCCCAAACACCATTTGATATGGGGACATACCAATGAGTGTCTTGTAAGCTTTCGGTAGGCCCATAATATGTCATCTAGTTTTGTAGACCAGTCCCTCCTTGTTGATCCAACGGTTCTCTCCAAGATTCTTTTGATCTCCCAGTTTGAAACTTCAACCTGTCTATTTGATTGCGGATGGTAGGCTGTGGTAACTTTATGAGTAACTCTGTATTTGGATAGGAGTGCTTCGAAGTATCTGTTACAGAAATATGTGCCACCATCACTGATAATCACCCTAGGTGTTCCGAAGCGAGTGAAATTATTCTTTTAAGGAATTTAATCACCACTTTTGAATCTTTGGATGGCAGTGTAATTACTTCAACTCATTTAGAGACGTAGTCTATTGGAACTAGTATGTACAGGTTTCTGAATGATGGAACAAAGGGTCCCATAAAATCAATCCCCATACTTCAAATATCTCAACTTCCAGAATATTTTACAGAGGTCCTTCATTTCTCCTCAAAATATTTCTCATTCTCTGGCACCTGTCATATTGAAGAGCAAATAGATACAGCTTTAAAAAGAGTGGGCATAACAAACCTGATTGAAGGACTTTGGCTGCAGTTTTGTTCCCCGCAGAATGTCCATCGTATGGTGATGAATGACAATCTTGTAGGACACTATTGACCTCCTCCTGTGGAACACAACATCTCAGTAATTGATCAGCACATCGTTTGAACAGGCACGACTCATCCTAGACATAGTGTTTGACTTCTTTGAAGAATTTCTTCCGTTGCTGAGTTGTCCATTCCAACGGCCATTTTCCCGATACTATGTAGTTGTCATAGTCAGCATACCAAGAGACATCATGCTGTTTCATGGCAAACAACTGTTCATCTAGAAAATTTTCTTTGATTGTTAGTTCTTTGCCAACTGTTTCTCTATTCTCGATCCTCGATAAATGATCTGCCACTTGGTTTTCTGTCTCTTTCCTGTCTCGGATCTCTACGTCAAATTCTTGCAATAGAATTATCCAACGGATCAATCTGGGTTTGGTATCTTTCTTCGTAATTAGGTATTTGATTGTTGAATGATTAGTGTAGACTACCACTTTGTTTGTAACTGATAGTGAGAAGTGTCATTACTAGAAGTATATTATCAAATAAAGTTCCTTGTCAAGATTTACTAACACGGGTCGGTTAGTAAAATCCACTGAGACCAATACATGTCGTATATCGAGACTTGGTTTGATGGTTTATCCCAATGGCATGTAGGTGTTTATTTGATAAACACTGAACGACTCACCAAAGATTTCCTAATAGATGTTACAACAACGTCAATAGGAATCTTCTTAAGTCGAGTAGCATAATGGTCATTCGACTTGAGATACCACTGTGGATATGAGATATCATCCACACTTTGATGGCATTCACGTCACCGATCTATTTAGATCAGACTTCTACCTGCTCATTGGGTGTGGACTGATGCTCATGATATCCTGTGAGTATCAGATAGAATCCTTCAGTCCTCTATACAGGGCATAGGTATCATGTACGTATTTATGATCTAGTAAATCCATGGTCGTGGTATACTTCAGAAGCGAGTTCTGAGTGTTATTTAGATATCGTAAATTTGAAAGTCGACTATATTATACCTTAAGGATTTGACGTTCATATATATATCCCTAGTATAATATTGATAGCCTATGACAGATGGATTATACGTATGTAATGATCTCGACTTGTATAGTTTAGCGATATTATCCGTGGTCATCATAATTTATCAGTGGGTGAATTATGGACACAAAATTTGATTCTGTGACGGATAAACCTAAACTTAGAGAGTCCCACAATATGAAGTGCACTCGTTGAGTACTTGGGCAACGTGTTATGAATAATACAGATTATTCATAATACTGCAGCAGATTAAATGAGTTAATTCGAATCGTTTAATCGGTTAAACAAAAAGACATGCATTATGGGATTTTGGTTAATTAATAATTAACATGTATTTATATTTGATACAAGATTTGATTTGATACATATTAATTAATTATCAAATGAGACTTTGACACATGCCATTAATATATGTATTTTTTATTTAATGTAAATAAAAAAACATATATAAAGATAATCACATTAATTAATTATTTAGATGTTTAAATATTAAATATCTAGATAATTAAATTATATCAATATTAAATAATTGTTATGGAATATGTTTGATTATTATTGGTTACATGTGGCATGATTCTCTTAAGCTTGAAGTATAAACATTGAATTTGTTAACTAAAAGCTTATTATTATTTAATTAGATTAAATTAACGAAATGACTAAAATGCACCTCAAAGTCGGTTTTGGCCTAATTTTTAAGTTGAAAAATTTTGTTTTCTCTTTCATAAGAGAGCCATGGCCGAATCCTTCAAGAAACCAAAATTTGTTTGATGAAACAAGGAAGAAAGTGAAGAAATCAAGAAGAAAGTTTAAGGAAATTAGGAGATTTTAAGGTAATCTTCAATAATCTTAAACTTAGAAAGCTTGTTTCTTGTTATTGAACATCTAGAATAGTTCTAGGGTTTCTTCCTTTCTTAGATTTTGGGGCTTTTTTGATTTTGAGGATGGATTTGGAGGCTAGATGCATGTGTGAAGTTAGATTGGATAATTTTAGTGTAATATTAGTTCAATTTTATCATTTGATGACTTGTTTCCATTCTAGAATGTTATGACCACTCTTATAACTCATAAAATTAATCTTGAGTTCTACATTTGTGGTGACTTTGGTTGGTGTAAGTATTAATATGATTAATGTTGAGAAAATTGGATTTAAAGTATGAAAATGATAATTTTGGTTACCAAATAAGATCTGGAATTTTTGTGATTTTGGTGATGCAAAGTATGTTGTATAAATGTATTGGATGTGTTTTAGGCATTGGAACAATTTCCGGAAATTATTTCGGAGTTGAAATACACGAAAATGGTGAAAAAGGGCATTACCACAGTGAATTGGTCACTATTCAGGCAGCCCATGAACTGCCCAAGTACTATTGGGGCTGACTTGGGTAGCTCCCATGTGTATTGGTTGGTCGGTTCGGACCAAAACATATTTTATGTCACTTTGTGGAAAAATATTTTTCGTAAAATTTTCGCAGTGTTTCAAACTTATTTATATCATTATTTGATATCGAATAAATATGTTTAGGTGAAATATGAGTGAATTATTCATATTGGATATTGAATAATTTATTTGGTAAGTTTTAAAGTTTTAAAGTATGATTTCGCCCGAACCGCGCTTCTGCATGTGCCTTTGAGAAAACCAAAACAAAAATGGTATCAGAGCAGGTCTGATCCTTCATCCATTATAATTGTCATGCTTGATAAATGATATATAATCCAATTTTGATATTTGCACATGCATGTAAAATAGATGTTTCTTAATTTTTCGGTTCTACGCTAACGAAAAACATAATGCGGATTTAATGGTTAAGTTAAGTTATGTTTTCCTAGGTAGAATTAAACTGTTGAGAAATTGATCTAGATTAAATTCTGCATTTTATGTAGAGCAAAACTCTCTTTAGCAATATCCTCGCTTAAATAAGGCATTAAAGTAACTAGTATTAGGAACACTTATTTCTTGGTCCGCCATGTCAGTACGGATGGAAATGATTTCCTGATGCTGTAGCTGTATCGTGCCAAAGCTGTGCAGTTATGGCTGATGGTAGTTCATTTGCACTGGTAGAACATATATGATAAGAGACAAATTCAAGTGAAAGTGGAAGTCATGAACGTGCCAAAGCTGTTAGGACTACATCGATAGCTTGAGTTTGTCACTGACAAGTAAAGCCTTGATACGCCTCCTTGTGAATGTGCCAAAGCTGTCACAATGAGAAACGGCCAGGACAAAAATCAGGAGTCACAGTGAGTATGATTGAAAATAAGTTATCTACCTGTGAATATACGTAGGCGAGAATGTGCCAAATCTGTGAGTCAAAATATATTCATGGGGTCCACTTCTCACTATGGAATACAATTTAATTATTGGATTCCTATTTTTCATTGGGGATTACGGTATTATGTAAAGTATTGGGAGCCACTGCTGGGTTAAAAATCCATAATTAAGCCTTGATACACCTCATTGGGAGACTTGTATAGACGTGTATGTGTTTATTTGATAAATACTGAACGACTCAATGAAGATTTCCTAATAGATGGTACACCAACGTCATGTACATATTTGCAATCTAGTAAATCCATGGTCATGGTATACTTCGGAAGCGAGTTCCGATTGTTATTTAGAGATCGTAAATTTGAAAGTCGACTATATTATACCTTAAGGATTTGACGTTCCTATCTATATCCCTGGTATAATATTGATAGCCTGTGACAGAGGGATTATACGTATGCAATGACCTCGACTTGTATAGTTTAGCGAGATTATCTGTGGTCGTCATAATTTATGAGTGGGTAAATTATGGACACGAAATTTGATTATGTGACGGATAAATCTAAACTTAGAGAGTCCCATATATTATGTGTACTCGTTGAGCACTTGGACAACGCATTACGAATAATACAGATTATTCATAATACTTCATCGGATTAAATGAGTTAATTTGAATCGTTTAATCGGTTAAACGAAAATACATGCATTAGGTGATTTTGGTCAATTAATAAATAATATATATTTGTATTTGATACAAGATTTGATTTGATATATATTAATTAATTTTCAAATGAGACTTTGAAATATGCCATTAATATATATATTTTTTATTTAATGTAAATATAAATACATATATAATAATAATCACATTAATTAAATATTTAGATGTTTAAATATTAAATATCTAGATAATTAAATTATATCAATATTACATAATTGTTATGCAATATGTTTCATTATTATTGGTTACATGTGACATGATTCTTTTAAGCTTGAAGTATACAATTTGGATTTGTTAACTTAAAGCTTATTATTATTAACTTATATTAAATTAACCAAATGACTAAAATGCCCCTCAAAGTCGGTTTTGGCCTAATTTTTAAGTTGAAAAAATTTAATTTCTCTTTCATAAGAGAGCCATGGCCATATCCTTCAAGAAGAAAAGTTCCCAAAATTTGTTTGAAGAAACAAGGAAGAAAGTGAAGAAATTAAGAAGAAAGTTTAAGGAAATTAGGAGATTTTAAGGTAATCTTCAATAATCTTAAACTTAGAAATCTTGTTTCTTATTATTGAACATCTAGAATAGTTTTAGGGTTGCTTCATTTCTTAGATTTTGGGGCTTTTTTGATTTTGAGGATGGATTTGGAGGCTAGATGCATGTGTGAAATTAGATTGGATAATATTAGTGTAATATTAGTTCAATTTTATCATTTGATGACTTATTGCCATTCTAGAGTGTTATTACCACTCTTGTAACTCCTAGAATTGTTCTTGAGTTCTGTATTTGTGGTGACTTTGGTTGGTGTAAGTATTAATATGATTAATGTTGAGAAAATTGGATTTAAAGCATGAAAAATGATAATTTTGGTTACCAAATCAGCTCTAGAATTTCTATGATTTTGTGATGAAAAGTATGTTGTATAAATATATTGGATGTGTTTTGGGCATTGGAACAATTGCCTGAAATTATTTCGGAGTTGAAATATGCGAAAACGGTAAAAAACGGCATTACGAGGTGAGTTTCAGGCTTATCGGGTGTCCGCTGACCAAACAGTGAATCGGGTCACTGTTCAGGCAGCCCATGAACTACCCAAGTACTATTGGGGCTGACTTGGGCTGCCTCCGTGTGTATTGGTTGGTCGGTTCGGACAAAAATGTGTTTTATGCCACTTTACGGAAAAATATTTTTCGTAAAAATTTTGCAGTGTTTCAAACTTATTTATGTCGTTATTTGATATCGAATAAATATATTTAGGTGTAATATGAATTAATTATTCATATTTGATATTGAATAATTTATTTGGTAAGTTTAAAAGTTTTAAAGTTACGATTTCGTTCGAACCGCGCTTCCGTATGCGCCTTTGAGAAAACTCCAACAAAAAGGTATCAAAGCTGGTCTGATCCTTCATCCATTACATTTTTCATGCTTGATAAATGATATATAATCCAAATTTGATATTTTCACAAGCATGTAATTTAGATGTTTCTTAATTTTTCGGTTCTACGCTAACGAAAAACATAACGGAGATTTAATGGTTAAGTTAAGTTATGTTTTCCTAGGTAGAATTAAACTGTTGAGAAATTGATCTAGATTAAATTCTGCATTTGATATAGAGAAAAACTCTCTTTAGGAATATCCCCGCTTAAATAAGGCATTAAAGTAACTAGTATTATGAATACTTGTTTCTTGGTTTTCTTTTTCAGTACTCATATAAATGATTTCCTGATGATGTAGCTGTATCGCGCCAAAGCTGTGCAGTTATGGCTGATGGTAGTTCATTTGCACCGGTAGAACTTATATGATAAGAGACAAATTCAAGTGAAAGTGGAAATCCTGAATGTGCCAAAGCTGTCAGGACTACATCGATAGCTTGAGTTTGTCACTGACAAGTGAAGTCTTGATACGCCTCCTTGTGAACGTGCCAAAGCTGTCACAATGAGAAACAGTCAAGATCGAAATCAGGAGTCACAGTAAGTGTGATTGACAATGAGTTATCTACCTGTGAATATACGTAGGCGAGAACGTGCCAAAGTTGTGAGTCGAAATATATTCATGGGGTCCACTTCTCACTATGGAATACAATTTTATTATTGGATTTCCATTTTTCGTTGGGGATTACGGTATTTTGTAAAGTAGTGGGAGGCACTACTGGATTAAAAATCCATAACTAAGGCAGTATGTAATATTATGAAAATTGCCGCTTATGTTTCCTTTATTCTATTGTGTATATAGAATTAAACTTCTAATCCACTACATGCATATTATTTGTATATGTTTTCTGACATGGCTTATGGTTGCAGTTTTCGAGAATAGGTTCTAGATATCAATAGACTTGGATATAATTAGATTAGTCTAAACCATTGGGAACTATTGTTCCAATTTTCTTGGAAAATCAATATGGTTAGTCACATTAGGTAATCTAAATAGATATCCGTTTAAGATAGAATTCTCTAGAGAGGATAGTTTCTTATGTAGTAAGAATTGATGTGAATTAGTTCATGTCTCGAGATTCTTGACTGGCATTAAGAAAACCCCATTAGGTATTTGTTTATCTGATAATGACATTCTTGGTTTTAGTGACCTTTAAAGATATTATGTCTGACACAATTTTCTAATCAATTATTTACAATTGTTGTGAATAGTTGAAGGCAAATTATAAAGCTAAATAAAAAGATGTGTATAGTTGTGTATAGAGAATAATGATTATCACAATACGAAAACTGTAGGTATTGGATACCAGATCTCCCGTCTAATTATTTAAAATATTGTTTAATAATTATTTTGATATTTGATATCAGAACTTGTGACTATTTGATAGTTACTTGTTCTATATAAATAATTATTTTATTTAAATGACTAGTAGTGTCATTGATGAAGAGATAAACATTAAGAAAAATATTATGTTAACTAAATAATTTAGAACAATGCTTTATGAGATTTTATCACTTAAGCATTAAATGTTTATTCTGTATGGTAAATGATGGTCTGATGCGAGATCACACCACATATCCTTATCCATTATTGTATTCCGGGAATGTGATTAAATCATTTAACCAATTATCGTCATTGGACCACAGATTTATTAAACTAATACATTGGATGTATGTAGTTTATTGAATTATAAATTTCCTTTGATAGTTTTCTTTACTTCATAACTTAGTTAATGAGTTGTCATGACTTAGTTACGTGTTACTAAAAGAACACATATTGAACGTCTTGAATGGTTCGAGAACTTTCAATATGTTTCTGATGAAATACGAATAGAATATTTTGACTGGTTCAAAGATTTTCGATACGAAGTTTTGAAAACTGTATCTTTAAAATTCATCATGATTCTTTGAATGGTTCAAAAATATTTGATATGATCAAACATATGAATTTATGGCAATTAGTTCTATGTTTATTTAATGAATATGATTCTTACTCAATATTATTCTTCTACGGTTCCATTGTGATAGAATTGGTCAGTGGGAGAAATCAAATCTTATATGATTTGATTCGTTTGATATTGAGTGTTACCGAATTAGTTTTCAATACTCTAGGGGATATGCTCCAGTAACACTAATTCATACTTTTAATTAATGTTCCATTAGTTTTTACAGTTATATATATGATATGTATAAGTAGAAAATTCGAATCTTGAAAAGTTTGAGATTTGAATCTTTCTTTTATATAATGGTTATATAATTGAAAAGTATTTGCGCCTCGGAGGTACAAGCAAAAGTTTTTCATTTTTTCTATTTAATATAATATTGTATTCTATTTGATAGAATATCTTTTCTATGATCCCGAGTAATTAAATTATTTTATTACTTAGTGTGTAACATCGGATGTTGACCAATGTAGAAAAGACTTGACTTAGTGAAGTCAAATGAGAGAGTGATAAACTATAAATGGAACTACAAATTAATAAGAGTAAAAAAAAACCTTAGACAGTTTCCATATAAGTCCAATAGGATGTCAGAATCATTTGCGAAGTATTTGATACTAAATGGTTATGTTGTTTTCTTATTGAAGAAAATTATCCTATAACTTGTAGTGGGAGTGATATTTGATATCGATTTAGGAAGTTAGCATAAACCATAGATCTGAGATTGTTCATAGCTTACTACGATCAAGTTTGGAACTTGATTGAGCTGTCGTTATGAATCATTCATAAAATGTGCAAATTGTTTGCACAGTAAAAACAAAGTGAGCTTATTAAAGGTTTGACCTTTATAGTATGACAGTGAGAAAAATTATACTCAGTAATCTATTATTGATTCTGAGAACAATTATCTCTAGTCGCACTAATTGAACAATTAAAGATATGTTCGTTAATGTTGATATTAAACTATGTATTTTTGCTAAAGAATGCAAAATGACATTCTTGAAAGGTTTCTTCGAATAAGAAATCCATTGTGATTTCTTTGTTTGAAGAGTTCGTTTTGGAATGGCCCTGGTGTTTGTATTCTGCTAAAATTATGGTTTGGTATACTGGCTTATAGAGCCTATTGTAGACTTAGGTGAGCTTTCAGAAAATTTGTGTTCTCTAATTTTGATATCAGACAGATTGTCTGATTTTATCAAAGCATATAGAATACATATTTGATAGTAGGGTCAGTGGGAGCGTACATATTTATTTCTAGTGTTATATATCCTAACAATATTATCATTATTAATGTAATAATGAAATGTTTGTGAGGTAAAAGATTTACTTAAGTCTTCTTTTCTCCGTGAAAGCAGTGGGAGTAGTCTCTTTTATATTGATATAAAGTTTCATATACAATATAAAACTAAGAGACTTGTGAGATACTCTCATTAGTCGTGCATTAGACATGGTCTAATAAAAAACACAACAGACTATCTCTAAGACAGTTAGTATAACTGTTTGACAGTTATTGTGTCTCTAGTATATAATATTCATCTTTCATAAAGGATGATTCCTTTATCGAAAGAGAAATTGATTAAATGTCTAGTTAATCTTAAGCATTATAGGATGATGGCATAAATGAATACTATATTATTGCAATTAAAGATATCAATTTGATCATAATTGTTACGAGCTATTTTGATACCATGTAGACCATAGGATGGGTCTGGAAACATGTTCTTTGTTATATTAAGATATTAAGAACAAGTTTCTTATTCATGGAGAATATAGTCTGCACCATTATGGTAAGATTAGTTTTGAGTCTAATTTTGACATTAGATGGTCGTAGGCACTGCATTTTTGCATATATGTCCCGATGATGAGTCTCGTATGGAGACACTACCTCTTTAATTGTGAATCCGAAGCGGGAAACGGACGTCGGAAGGGAAAAGTCAAGAATGACATTTTTGTTGGATTTAATTCGCTGGATTAGCTTCGGGTTCGCTTATTGGACCTCCGTTTTAAAACACACCCTTAGCCCAAACCCCCGAAAGACACACACCAAGCCCACACATCACTAAACCACACACCAAGCCCACTAAATGGACCAAGCCCACACGCCCACTCACCTTCCAATTAACAAAACACACATTAAACACATGCATAAATCAAGCCAAATCCCCTTCCTAAATTAAAGAAATCCCATCAAATACTTTCCTAATCACTTAAATTACATTCCCTAATTAAAAGATACAAACCAAATCATATCCCTAACTAAAAAAAGAATAAATCAAATTAAATCAAATCACTTCCCTAATTAAAAGATTTTTCCTTATCACACTATAATTAAAAATATCTCTCATTAAATGCACAAATCATTCTCCTTCCCAAACAAGGAAAGCCCACATCCCTTTGCCTATAAAAAGAACCTTTCACCAACACATTAAACCCCTAGCTCATTCTCACGAAATCAACCCTAATATTCTAATCCCATTCTCACGAAAAACTCAAAGTAAATATGCCAAGCATTCACGCATAAACTACACAAAAATCACCCTTCCATTAACATATCACCCTCTCACACATAAATTCCTTCGACGCCATTAAAACCCACTCACGTAAACATCCAGCCCCACCGCTTCAATTCACGCCCTTGCCTTTGTTCACGCACAACTGCACTATTTCAATTCACATTCAATTCATGCCCACACCTTGACGCCCTTGCCTTTGTTCACACACAGCTCCACTGCTTCAATTCACGCACCACATCATCACCAAAATCCTAGTAAACTGCCATACAAACCACCCAAAAAAACTGCCAGCTACTACCGCACATTCCTTCACCAAACAGCCCCACTGCACTGCCCAGTTTGCCGTACAAATAGACATTAAAACTGCCAAGAAAATACCCCAAAACTGCCGCATAAACTGCCTAGTTTTAGCCCCTAAACCCTTCCAAAACAGCAACCCAATACCCCTAAAAACCCCCAAAATAGTCCCATAATTACCAAAAAATAGTGACCAGAAAATACAACACAAACAGCAGTGAAACGGATCGAAAACAGCAGCCCAAACAGTGAAACAGCGAGGAAAAATGTTGGATTATTGAACCAAAAAAGTTACGGAATATCAACCCTTCCGACGGCCGTGTAACGCGCTTTCGAGAGACGAAAAAAGAGGTTATACCTGATGGCACCTTCTTTATTTATTATTCTTCATTTTTTATTTATTTTAATATATTATCGCATGAGAGTCGTTTGTTGATGCATGATGTGAATTCCGGGTGAACGGAATGCGTGTTCTCTTTTGTGGTATATCGGATGGAAACCCGAACATAAATTCCGTAGCCGAATCTGAATGGACAGTAGTGCGGTTTGCACTCGGGATACAATGCCACGTACTACTTAAGAGACACACGTATTTCGTTTCATCCAAACATGTATGCGAGCATGATTTAGTCTAGTATGTTATTTATTTTTTTAAGCATGATTTAGTTGTTTATTTTAAGCATGAGTAGTTATTTGTTTTGCGTTTGGAATTTGCATTAGGTTTATGTTATTGTTTGATTTTCGCATTATATAATTGAAATATGTTCATGAAATTGCCGTGTGTTGTCATGTGTTATGAGGACTTACTTTCCAAGCATGCGAATTTAGATATAGGATTTATCTTTATGAACATGAACTAGATATAGGTTTTTCTTGAGCATGTTGCGTAGATTCAGTTAAGATATTGCACAAATCACATCATTACAAGTGGCATAAGTAAGGGACCATTCCGAACCCAACAGGTTTGAGGCCTCCCTTGCGAGGGGTGAGTGCGACCTTAAATCTTTGTCCTGGTTCACACCGGGTGGCGACTCCATGTTATTTCTCTGGTTTAGTTCCCCGCGAGCTATTCCGTACTCCCAACTAGGCCGCGAGCCTAGAACAACATCGCCGATTTCTATGTCCTACACTCTGGAGACTCATCTGGGGATAGAGAATTGGCCCCGAAATAATGTCTTGTAGTGATTGTGATTCGTGCTTTAGTTAATCGTGTCTACTGTGGGTTGAAAGGGGTTTAATTAAAGGCATTGTTAAGGGTAGGTGATGGTTTGGTGTCTTCCTTCATTCACTACATTTCTATAAGGAAAAGCTGTGAAGGCACTTAGATAATCTTACCCGTAGCCCGTTGTGACAGACTAATTTGGAGGACTTGTTGTTTATTCCTATCACCAAGGCGATAAGAGCCTAAAAGACTTGTGTATTAAGAGAGTTCGCTCCACCATCTCTCTGGGGAATCTACAATGGGAAATCCGTTTAACAGTTAGTCCCACACCGTAACTCGTTGGCACGTACCTTAAGGTATAAAAAAGGTGCGCTCACTTGGTCGCTCGAACCCTTGAGTGAGAAGTCCTAGTTGTGGGCAATCCTTCGTCAGCGAGAGCCTTTATCTACACTCCTATAAACCGCATATGAACCATAGTCATATCTCATAGAAGTTGCCCCTTTATGCTTTTGATAAACACATACATATTATATCTCATGCATCTCATGCATACACGCATCATGTTAACCCTGTGTCTTAAAAGCCATAATAGATCTCTGTTGGGTTAGAGAAGAAATAAAGATTTGTCAAAAAGAGTTTAGCAAACATGGATATCGAGGAAAAGGAAACCGAGGAACAGAAAACTTTACGGAAAGGATAGAAAGACCATTGTGAAAAAAAAACAAAAAAAAAGAAAAAAACAAAAAAAAAAAAGAGAAAAGAAAAATTGCTTGTTTTTAGTCCTTAATAGTTAGACATAAGTCCGGTGATGAAATTGATTGCTTTAGGGTGAAATCTTAGAAATGATAAACTCTTGATGTGCTTTTATCTGATACTTTGAGAGATTGATCTATGTTAGACTCGTAAGCACTTCACTATAGGTTCTTAGCGGTGAAAACCTGAGTAGTTGGCAAGGTGACTAGTTGAAGAAATTGTAGGTCAGTGAATGACCGTTTGCTTAGATGTCTATCTTGATTTGCTTATATTATGATGTGTGGTATGGTTGAAAATGAAAAAAAAGTCTCTAAAGAAAAGAATTGAACCACCTATAACCGATAAGCGTGAAGCTACCCATGGGCGAGTATTAGGACCACCATGAGGAGAAATGATACCTTAAAGGGTATGTGTGTTGAAAAAAAAAGAAAAGAAAAAAAAAAAAAAAAGAAAAGAAAAAAAGAAGTTCAAAATGAAAAGAAAAAAAAGACAAAGGAGAAGAAAAATAAAACCATACAACATGGAGCACAGAAAAGCAACTGCAGGCATAATTGAGACATCTAGGTTGGTTTCACCCATCGATCCCAATTTTTTGACGAAATCATTTAGTTGGCTCACCTGGGGATGATTCTACAAAGGAACCTCTGCACACACACACTTTGAGTCTGATTTAGATAATTTTTTCAAAGACTTGGATTTGAGTTGCGTTGAATGTTTTGAAGGTTCCCTGGTTTCATTACTGAGCATTCTTTGAGGGAAATAATATGTATAACTATTGGGACTATTTCGTAGAATGTGATATAGTATGATGATATGGAATGCCACATCACGTGGTTCACCTTGACCTATTACAAGCAGCGAAGAGCAGAAAGCTAAATCAAGACTGGGGCGACCAGTCTACCACCTCGCAAATCAGGGACATAACGAGATATTGAGTCATGAGACCAAAGGAAACTGAGCAATCACCAGAAGAGAACTGAAAGGAAAAAACTGTATGTAGGCCCCGGGGGAGACCAAAGACAGTTATAAGCAAGAAGCACCAAAGAGCACAAGGAAGACCTAACCCATCGGAATAGGAAACACATTCATGCATGCATGCATACACGTCATATACACACAATCTTTGTCTTGTTTTTGTTCACAGGTTTTAAAGAAAAGGAGAAAGTGGCAAATGCAAGCCAACGAGAAACAGCAACATAGCATCATCAGTTTGGGGTGAGGTCCACATTAGTATCAATTTTGGGCGAGGCCCACATCAGTTTGGGGGCGAGCCCCACATCAGTGTCAGTCTGGGGACGAGGCCCACATCAGCATCAGTCTGGGGGCGAGGCCCACATCAATATCAGTTTTGAGGGCGAGGCCGACATCAGTACCAGTTTAGGGTCGGGGACCCACTACATCATCAGTTTGAGGGCGAGGCCCACATTGTCAGCGGTATGGGGATGCGTCCTAGGGTCGAGGCCCCCGTTGTTGGTTGCAGTTTAGGGATGCGTCCCAGGGTCGATGGCCCACTGCATCATCAGTTGTAGTTCTGGGATGCGTCACAGGGTCGAGGACCCGCTACACCATTAGTTTGAGGGCGAGGCCCACATTATCAGTGGTATTGGGATACGTCCCAAGGTCGAGGCACCCCCGTTGTTGGTTGCAGTTTTGGGATACGTCCCATGGTCGAGGGCCCACTGCATCATCAGTTGTAGTTCCGGGATGTGTCTCAGGGTTGAGGACCCACTACATCATCAGTTTGAGGGCGAGGCCCACATTGTCAGTGGTATTGGGATGCGTCCCTAGGTCGAGGCGCCCCCGTTGTCGGTTGCAGTTTTGGGTTGCATCCTAGGGTCGAGGGCCCACTGCATCATCAGCACAGTTCGAGAATGAAAAAAGCCGAGAATGGCACTTCGAGAATGGAGCACGGTTCGGGAATTAACAAGCCGGGAATGGTACTCCGAGAATGGAGCATAGTTCGAGAATGAACAAGTCTAAATTGGCACTCCGACAATGGAGCATGGTTCAGGAATGGACCACATCACAGTAACAGTTCGGGAATGAACCACATCACAGTAACGGTTCGGGAAGGAACCACATCACAGTAACAGTTAGGGAATGACCACCTCACAGTAACAGTTCGGGAATGGACCACCTCACACAGTAACGGTTCAGGAATGGACCACCTCACAGCATGGTTCGAGAACGAACCATCACATTATAATGGACCACCTCACAGCATAGTTCGAGAACGAACCATCACATTATCAGTATCAGTCTTGCCAGGTATGGCACTCTGGGGGAGAGGCCCACATCAGCATCGGTAGCAGTCTTGTCGGGTATGGAACTTTGGGGGCGAGGCCCACATCATTATCAGTATCAATCTGGCCGGTATGGCACTCTGGGGGCGAGGCCCACATCAAACATCACTATCAGTTTTTTTGGGTATGGCACTGCGTGTATGGAGATATCACTGTGACACTCTAGGTATGGAGACGCAATCGTGACACCTCGGGTATGGGATATAACTTGCCAGGTACGACACTCCGGGTATGGAGATATCACTGCGACACTCTAGGTATGGAGACGCAACCGTGACACCTCGGGTATGGGGTTTATCTTGCCAGGTACGACACTCCGGGTATGGAGATATCACTGCGACACTCTAGGAATAGAGATGCAACCGCGACACATCGGGTATGGGGTATAGCTTACCAGGTACGACACTCCGGGTATGGAGATATCACTACGACACTCTAGGTATGGAGACGTAACTGCGACACCTCGGGTATGGGGTTTAACTGGCCAGGTACGGCACTCCGGGTATGGAGATATCACTGCGACACTCTAGGTATGGAGACACAACTGCGACACCTCGGGTATGGGGTTTAGCACACCGGGTATGGCACAATAAAATCAACTCTGCGATACTCTAGGTATGGAGACGCAACCGCGACGCCTCGGGTATGGGGTTTAGTACGCCGGGTATGGCCCAATCAAATCAACAAAACTCGGGAATAAAGCCCACAGTCAGCTCAATTCGGGAATAAAGCCCACAATCAACACAGCTCGGGAATAAAGCCCACAGTCAGCTCAATTCGGGAATAAATCCCACCGACGGTTCGGAAATGGACCACCTCATATCAGTTCAGTTCGGTAGTGATTCTTAGAGATCGCAGCATCTTGCAGGGATGAACCTCAGAGGTCGTAGCACCTCACAACCAAATCAACTCAACTCAAAGCAACATGCAAGTCAAGTGGCAGCTGGCGAGCTAGGTAAGTAAAAATGCATTGCACGTACTTTGATAGGATTGTCATTGTCACACACTGCACAAGTCCCATCAAAGTGGGGGCGACTGTAGACACTGCATTTTTGCATATAAGTCCCGATGATGAGTCTCGTATGGAGACACTACCTCTTTAATTGTGAAAGCCGCGGGAAATGGACGTCGGAAGGGAAAAGTCAAGAATTGACATTTTTGTTGGATTTAATTCGTTGGATTAGCTTCGGGTTCGCTTGTTGGACCTCCGTTTTAAAACACACCCTTAGCCCAAACCCCGCAAGACACACACCAAGCCCACACATCCCTAAACCACATACTAAGCCCACTAAATGGACCAAGCCCACACGCCCACTCACCTTCCAAATTAACAAAACACACATTAAACACATGCATAAATCAAGCCAAATCCCCTTCCTAAATTAAAGAAATCTCATCAAATACTTTCCTAATCCACTTAAATTACATTCCCTAATTAAAAGATACAAACCAAATCATATCCCTAACTAAAAAAAGAATAAATCAAATTAAATCAAATCACTTCCCTAATTAAAAGATTTTTCCTTATCACACAATAATTAAAAATATCTCCCATTAAATGCACAAATCCTTCTCCTTCCCAAATAAGGAAAGCCCACATCCCTTTGCCTATAAAAAATACCCTTCACCAACACATTAAACCCCTAGCTCATTCTCATGAAATCAACCCTAATATTCTAAGCCCATTCTCATGAAAAACTCAAAGAAAATAAGCCAAGCATTCACGCATAAACTACACAAAAATCACCCTTCCATTAACACATCACCCTCTCACGCATAAGTCCTTCGACGCCATTAAAACCCACTCACGCAAACATCCAGCCCCACTGCTTCAATTCACGCCCACACCATCACGCCCTTGCCTTTGTTCACGCACAGCTCCACTACTTCAATTCACCTTCAATTCACGCCCACACCTTAACGCCCTTGCTTTTGTTCACGCACAGCTCCACTACTTCAATTCACGCACCACATCATCACCAAAAACCCTAGTAAACTGCCGCACAAACCACCCAAAAAACTGCCAGCTACTGCCGCACATTCCTTCACCAAACAACCCCACTGCACTGCCTAGTTTGCCGCACAAATAGACCCTTAATACTACCCAGAAAATACCCCAAACCTGCCTCATAAACTGCCCAGTTTTTAGCCCCCTAAAACCTTCCAAAACAGCAACCCAATACCCCTCAAAAAACCCCCAAAACAGTCCCTTAATTACCAAAAAAATAGTTACCAGAAAATACAACACAAACAGCAGCGAAACGGAGTGAAAACAGCAGCCCGAACAGTGAAACAGCGAGGAAAAATGTTGGATTAGTGAACCAGAAAAGTTACGGAATATCAACCCTTCCGACGGCCGTGTAACGCGCTTTCGAGAGATGACAAAAAGGTTAGACCTGAGGGCACCTTCTTTATTTATTATTCTTCATTTTTTATTTATTTTAATATATTATCGCATGAGAGTCGTTTGTTGATGCATGATGTGAATTCTGGGTGAATGGAATGCGTGTTCTCTTTTGTGGTATATCGGATGGAAACCCGGACATAAATTCCTTAGCCAAATTCGAATGGAATGCGTGTTCTCTTTGTCCCGGTTCACACCGGGTGGCGACTCCATGTTATTTCTCCGGTTTAGTTCCCCGCGAGCTATTCCGTACTCCCAACTACGCCGCGAGCCTAGAACATCGTCGCCGATTTCTGTGTCCTACAATGGTGTACGTCATACAGAGTCAGAAAAGATGCAGTGTGAATGTCACGGTTGATTCTACTATATTAGTGGAATTGGTTGTAATTTATGAAGTATTGACTTATGAAATTGCATAGTGACCTTATAGATTAGAAGTTTTGATATTAGTGTTGTGCTTGCAGTTTTCTCATAATATTTAGATTTGATCTCTAAATACATAGACAACTCAGTAGCGGTAGCATAATATTGATGTCGCATCTGAGTCATATTGATGTATAACTTAGGTTATACAATATATGAATGGTGCTGGCTAAGCGAAACAATTGGGTTTTTTGGATAAACTCAATATGTTATAGTGGACTTACTTGTTGTTGCCTAACTCTTGAGTGCTAGGCCAGCTCTTGAGGACCATGCGTATGTAATACATATTTAGATGTGTATATGATACCGTGGATTGACAAAGACATGGTAATATATTTTACAGTGCGCAATTATAAAATAGTTTGTAATTGACATTGAGGAGTGTCACTACTAGAAGTATATTATCAAATAAAGTTCCCGGTCAAGATTTACTAACACGGGTCGGTTAGAAAAATCCGCTGAGACCAGTACATATCGTATATCGAGACTTGGTCCGATGGTTTATCCCAATGAACTATGAGTCTTGGGAGACTCGTATAGACATGTAGGTGTTTATTTGATAAACACTGAATGGCTCACCGAAAATTTCCTAATAGATGGTACACCAACGTCAATAGGAATCTTCTCGAGTCGAGTAGCATAGTGGTCATTCGACTTGAGATACCATTGTGGATATATGGGATATCCTCTACACTTTGATGGCAATCACGTCACCGATAAATTTAGATCAGACCTCCGCCTATTCGT
Organism: Zanthoxylum bungeanum; assembly: GCA_019454045.1. Lineage (NCBI taxonomy): Eukaryota > Viridiplantae > Streptophyta > Magnoliopsida > Sapindales > Rutaceae > Zanthoxylum > Zanthoxylum bungeanum. The sequence goes on along the minus strand of SKCR01017438.1, from coordinate 23,053 downwards.
GGGGTGTGGACTGATGCTTATGATATCCTGTGAGTATCAGATAAAATTCGCCATTCCTGTGTACATGGCGTAGGTATCATGTACGTATTTGCGATTTAGTAAGTCCATGGCTGTGGTATACTTTGGAAGCGAGTTCCGAGTGTTATTTAGAGATCGTAAATTTGAAAGTCGACTAAATTATACCTTAAGGATTTGACGTTCCTATCTATATCCTCGGAATAATATTGATAGCCTGTGAAGGAGGGATTATACGTATGCAATGGCCTCGACTTGTATAGTTTAGCAAGATTATCTGTGGTCGTCATAATTTATGAGTGGGTGAATTATTGACATGAAATTTGATTATGTGACAGATAAATCTAAACTTAGAGAGTCCCATATATGAAGTGTACTCGTTGAGCACTTGGACAACGCATTACGAATAATACAGATTATTCATAATACTTCATCGGATTAAATGAGTTAATTCGAATCGGTTAAACGAAAATACATGCATTAGGGGATTTTGGTTTGTATTTGATACAAGATTTGATTTGATATAAATTAATTAATTTTCAAATGAGACTTTGACATATGCCATTAATATATGTATTTGTTATTTAATGTAAATAAAAATACATATATAATAATAATCACATTAATTAACTATTTAGATGTTTAAATGTTAAATATCTAGATAATTAAATTATATCAATATTAAATAATTGTTATGCAATATGTTTGATTATTATTGGTTACATGTGCCATGATTCTTTTAAGCTTGAAGTATACAATATGGATTTGTTAACTTAAAGCTTATTATTATTTACTTAGATAAAATTAACCAAATGACTAAAATACCTCTCAAAGTCGGTTTTGGCCTAATTTTTAAGTTGAAAAAATTTGTTTTCTCGTTCATAAGAGAGCCATGGCCGTATCCTTCAAGAAGAAAAGCTCCCAAAATTTGTTTGAAGAAACAAGGAAGAAAGTGAAGAAATCAAGAAGAAAGTTTAAGGAAATTAGGAGATTTTAAGGTAATCTTCAATAATCTTATACTTAGAAAGCTTGTTTCTTATTATTGAACATCTAGAATAGTTTTAGGGTTTCTTCATTTCTTAGATTTTGGGGCTTTTTTGATTTTGAGGATGGATTTGGAGGCTAGATGCATGTGTGAAATTAGATTGGATAATATTAGTGTAATATTAGTTCAATTTTATCATTTGATGACTTGTTGCCATTCTAGAGTGTTATGACCACTCTTGTAACTCCTAGAATTGTTCTTGAGTTCTTCATTTGTGGTGACTTTGGTTGGTGTAAGTATTAATATGATTAATGTTGAGAAAATTGGATTTAAAGCATGAAAAATGATAATTTTGGTTACCAAATCATATCTGGAATTTCTATGATTTTGGTGATGAAAGGTATGTTATATAAATATATTGGATGTGTTTTGGGCATTGGAACAATTGCCTAAAATTATTTCGGAGTTGAAATATGCGAAAACGGTGAAAAACGGCGTTACCGGGTGAGTTTCGGGCTTATTGGTATCCGCTTTTGGGTATATGCATTGTTATATGTTTTCATGTCTATATTTTATGTCTGCTTACATTGCATTGATGATTATGTATGTTATTATCCCTTGTGGTATATCAGATGGAAACCCAGACGTAAATTCCGTAGCCGAATCCGAATAGACGGTAGTGCGGTCTGTACTTGGGATACAACTCCGCTTTTGATTGTTTATTATAATTTTCGTTATCGCATCTCGTATTTCTTAATTTAATGTGCTTTTGGAACTACGGTATTGTGGTTATTATTTTGGTTGAGTATGTTATTACATTTTTATTCGCTTTTATGCATGAACTGCATTATAAATTGGCTATACCATTGTGTGAAATCATCCATTATACTGGCATAAATAAGGGACCATTCCCAACCCAGCGGTTTTAGGTCTTCCCTTGCGAGGGGTGAGTGCGGCCTTAAATCTTTCCCAGTTCACACTTGGTGGCTAGTCCTTTATTCTCCGGTTTAGTCCCCTGTGGGCTAATTCGTACTCTCTACGGGCTGCGAGCCCAACAGTGTCATGGTCGCCAAACATCATAGGCATAACAGTAAACCCTACTTCGCTCCTACAGCGTCGCGACACGCAAGCCATTCTGCGTCGCGACTTTGGTCCGAATTTTTTGATTATAAATAGAAGCTGATTTCATTTAGAATTTTCATACCTTCCTTAAGGTTCTAATAAGGATCTAAAGACTGTATCTTGTTTGTTTAATTTTTGTAATTTAAATTATGTATTTTTATTTCCAGTAATAGTAGTAGTTTATTTACTTTTCATTTCTTTTATGTTTAGTAGTTAAATTTCCGCTAGGGGAAGGATGAAGCTTTTATTATTATAGTTTAGATTAATCTCCCTTAATTATAATATATAAATTATCTTAAAACCTGACTTAATGGGATACCGCTTTTATGGTCGGTTGTACTTAATTAAATTAATTTTAACCTGACTAAACTGGATACCGCCTTTATGGTCGGTTGGAATTAATTCAAAATCTGACTTAATCAGGATACCGCCTATATGGTCTGTTGGTAATATCATGCAAATTTATATATTATAATAAGAGAGATTTCTAAATTAGAAATAGTAAATGTGGATCCCCTAACCCCTAACATTTTATTTTTATTCTAGGGAAGTGATGAAGTACAATATTACCATACTTAATAATTGATTTAATTATATTATTGGTAGTATTTTAGGCAGTTTATTGAATCTTAAGCTTAATGCTTCTTCTTGCCTGATCACCAATAAGATTGATGTGGTAAACTTAAAATGAACTTGGAAAATGGATTTTAGGTTTCAGCCTTAGTGTAGGCACTGCACTTTTGCACATAAGTCCCGATGATGAGTCTCGTATGGAGACACTACCTCTTTAATTTTGGAAGCCGCGGGAAACAGACATTGGAAGGAGAGAGTCAAGAATTGACACATTGATGGATTTAATTCGTTGGATTAGCTTCGGGTTCGCTTGTTGGACCTCTGTTTCAAAACACATCCTTAGCCCAAAACCCCGCAAGACACACCAAGCCCACACATCACTAAACCAAACACCGAAGCCCACCAAATGGACCAAGCCCACACGCCCAAGGAAACCCTAAGCCACACGCCCACTCACATTCCAAAATACTAAAATACACATTAAACACATGCATAAATCAAGCCAAATCACATTCCTAAATTAAATAAATCCCATGGATCCCTTGCCTAAATAAACCAAATCATATCCTTAACTAAAGAAGAATAAATCAAATTAAATCAAATCACTTCCCTAATTAAAAGATTTCCTTATCTCATACTAATTTAAAAAGATATCCCATTAATGCACAAAGCCTTCTCCTTCTCAAACAAGGAAAACCCCCACCCCTTTGCCTATAAAAAGAACCCTTCACCACACATATAAACCCTGGCTCATTCTCACAAAAACACAAAGAAAATAACCTAAAGCACCTTCACGCCTCTCTCCACTCTCTCGACCAAAGGCAACCACAAACCCTAACACGTAACAACCCCCTAGCCATTCACTCAGTAACAGCCCCTCACATTGCCCCACTCACGCCTATTACCCATTCAGCCTTCCACTAACACACCATCAACAGCCCCATAGCAATTCACGCCAAACACTCTTACCAGCCGCATCACAATTCACGCCTAACCACTCACTGCCTCCACTTAGCCCCTCAAATTCACGCACCTGACCCCACTCAGAAGCCTAAACTTCACACACCTGACCCCACTCAGTAGCCTGAACTTCACACACTTGACCCCTCCACACAGCCCTCAAATTCACGCACCTGACTCCTCCAACAGCCCCTACTTTCAACGCATAAACACCTCATTCAACCAGCCCACTGCTTCACGCAAAATAGCCACATAAACAACCATGTCCAGCCCCTTCACTTCACTGCCCAAACTGCCGCATAAATCCCCTCACTGCACGCCCAAAACAGCCGCATAAACCCCCAAACTGCACCCTAAAACAGCCCAGAAAATACATCAAAATCTGCCCCAAAACAGTGACAAAACCGCAGCCCCAAACCCTCCAAAAGCCGTAAAAATAGTGGCCTAAATTACCTTAAAACAGTGACTAGAAAACACAGCGAAAATAGGAGCGAAATAGAGTGAAAATAGCAGCCCAAGCAGCGAAACAACGAAGGAAAACGTTGAACCAGTAAACCAGAGGAGTTACAGATCATCAACCCTTTCGACGGCCGTGTAACACACTTCCGAGAGACGACAAAAGTGGTTAGACCTGAGGGCACCTTCTTTATTTATTATCTTTCGTTTTATTTATTTATTTTAATACATTATCGGATGTGAGTCGTTTGTTGATGCATGATGTGAATTTCGGATGAACGAAATATGTGTTCTCTTTTGTGGTATATCGGATGGAAACTCGGACGTAAATTCCGTAGCCGAATCCTAATGGACGGTATTGCGGTTTGTACTCGGGATACGATGCCATGTACCGCTTAAGAGACACACGTATTTTGTTTCATCCAAACCTTGTATTCGAGCATGATTTAGTCTAGTTTATTGTTTATTTTTAAGCATGATTATGTTACTTATTTATGCATGATTTAGTTCTTTAATTTCGCATTAGTAATTTAGTTTACGTTTATGTCGAAGTAATTATTTATTTGTTCTTTGCGTTGGATGATTCAATATGCTCGCACTGTGATATTATATGCTTTCCGTTATAATGACTTACTTTTAAAGCATGCGAACTTAGTCATAGGATTTATTTTGATGAATGCGGACTAGATCTAAGTTACCTTTGAGCATACATATTGAGTAGATTCGGTTAGTTTATTGCACAAATCATATCATTACAAGTGACATAAGTAAGGGACCATTCTGAACCCAACGGTTTGAGGTCTTCCCTTGCGAGGGGTGAGTGCGGCCTTAAATCACATTTTCCCGGTTCACACCAGTTGGCGACTCCATGTTATATTTCCGGTTTAGTTCCCCCGCGGGCTATTCCGTACTCCCAACTAGGCCGTGAGCCTAGAAAAAAGTTACCTATTTCTGTGTCCTACAGTCTGGCGACTCCAATGGGGATAGAGAATCGGCCCCAAAATAATGTCTTGTAACATTTGTGATTTGTGCTTTAGTTAACTGTGTCTATAGTAGGTTGAAGGGGTTTAATCAAAGGCATTATTAAGGCTAGGTGATGGTTTGGTGTCTTCCTTCATTCACTACCTTTCTATAAGGAAAAGCTGTGAAGGCACCTAGATAATCATTTACTTGTAGCTTAATGTGATGGAATAATTTGGAGGACTCGTTGTTTATTCCTGTCACCAAGGCGATAAGAGCCTAAGAGGCTTGTGTATTTAAGAGAGTTCGTTCCACCCTCCTTCTGTGGAATCTACAATGGGAAATACATTTGACAGTCAGTCACGTACCATAGCTCGTTGGCACGTACTTTAAGGTATAAAAAAGGTACACTTACTTGGTCGCTCGAACCCTTGAGTGGGGAGTCTTAGTTGTGGGCAATCCTTCGCCAGCGGGAGCCTTTGTCTACATTCCCATAAACCCACATGTGAACCATAGTTGTATATCCTATAGAAGTTTCCCCTTTATGCTTTTGATAACCACGTGCATCTCATGCATCTCATGCATACACACATCATGTTAACCCTTGTGTCTTAAAAGCCATCATAGATATCCGTTGGGTTAGAGAAGAAAACAAGACTTGTAAAAAAGAGTTTAGCAAACAAGGATATCAGGGAAAAGGAAACTGAGGAACAGAAAAAATTTACGACAAGAATAAAAAGACCATAGGGGGCCTTCAAAAAAAAAAAAAAGAGAAAAAAGAAAAAAAAAAAAAAAAGAGAAAAGAAAAAAGAAAAGAAAAAAAAATTGTTTGTTTTTAGTCGTTGATAGTTAGACATAAGTCCGATGATGAATTGATTGCTTTAGGGTGAAACCTTACAAACGATAAACCTTTGACGTGCTTTTATCTGATAATTTGAGTAATTGATTTATGTTAGACTCGTAAGCACTTGATTATGGTTCTTAGCGGTGAAAACTTGAGTAGTTGGCAAGGTGACTAGTTGAAGAAATTGTAGGTCGGTGAATGATCGTTTGCTTAGATGTCTATCTTGATTTGCTTATGTTATGATGTGTGGTATGGTTGAAAATGAAAGAAAAGTCTCTAAAGAAAAAAATTGAACCACCTATAACCAATAAGTGTGAAGCTACCCATGGACGAGTATTAGGACCACCATGAGGAGAAATGCTACCTTAAAGGGTAGGTGTGTTGAAAAAAAAGAGAAAGAAAAAAAAAAGAGAAAAAGAAAAAAAAAGAAAAAAAAAAGAAGTTCAAAATGAAAAGAAAAAAAGAGACAAAAGAGAAAGAAAACCATACCACATTGAGCACAGAAAAGCAACTGCAGGCATAATTGAGACATCTAGGTTGGTTTGACCCATCTATCCCAATTTTTTGACAAAATCATTGAGTTGGCTCACCTGGGGATGAATCTGCAAAGGAACCTTTGCACACACACTTTGAGTCTGGCTTAGATCATTTATTCAAAGACTTGGATTTGAGTTGCGTTGAATGTTTTGAAGGTTCTCTCGTTTCATTACTGAGCATTCTTTGAGGGCAATAATATGTGTAACTATTGGGACTATTTCGTAGAATGTGATATAGTATGATGATATGGAATGCCACATCACATGGTTCACCTTGACCTATTACAAGCAGCGAAAAGCAGAAAGCTAAATCAAGACTGGGGGCGACCAGTCTACCACCCCGCAAATAAGGGAAAAAATGAGATCTTGAGCCAAAAGACAAAAGAGAACCAACCAATCACCAGAAGAGAACTGGCAGAAGGAAAGCAGACCCAGGGGGCGACCAAAGACTTTTGTTGGCAAGAAGCACCGAAGAGCACAAGGAAGACCTAACCCATCGGAATAGGAAACACATTCATGCATGATTGCATACACGTCATATACACACAATTTTTGTCTTGTTTTTGTTCACAGGTTTTAAAGAAAATGAGAAAGCGGCAAATGCAAGCCAACCAGAAATAGCAACATAGCATCATCAGTTTCGGGAATGAATCCCAGGGTCGAGGCCCACACTATCAGCAGTTTGGGGAATGAATCCCAGGGTCGAGGCCCACATCGTCAGAGTTTTGAAATGAATCCCAAGGTCGAGGCCCACATTGTCAAAGTTTAGGAATGAATCCGGGAATGAATCCCAGGGTCATGGCCCACATCATTAGAGTTTTGGAATGAATCCGGGAATTAATCCCAAGGTCGAGGACCACATCATCAGAATCCGGGAATGAATCCCAGGGTCGAGGCCTGCATCGTCAGAATTTTGGAATAAATCCCAAGGTCGAGGCCCACATCATCAGAGTTTTGGAATGAATCTGGGAATGAATCCCAAGGTCGAGGCCCACATCATCAGAGTTTTGGAAATAATACAGGAATGAATCTCAGGGCCGAGGCCCACAATATCAGCAGTTTGGGGAATGAATCCCAGGGTCGAGGCCACATCGTCAGAGTTTTAGAATGAATCCCAGAGTCGAGGCCCACATCATCAGAGTTTTGGAATGAATCCGAGAATGAATCCCAGGGTCGAGGCCCACATCGTCAGAGTTTTGGAATGAATCTGGGAATGAATCCCAGGGTCGAGGCCCACATCGTCAGAGTTTTGGAATGAATCCCAGGGTCCAGGCCCACATCGTCAGAGTTTTGGAATGAATCCGAGAATGAATCCCAGGGTCGAGGCCCACATCGTCAGAGTTTAGGAATGAATCCGGGAATGAATCCCAGGGTCGTGGCCCACATCATCAGAGTTTTGGAATGAATCTGGTAATGAATCCCAAGGTCGAGGACTACATCGTCAGAATCCGGGAATGAATCCCAGGGTCGAGGCCCGCATCGTCAGAATTTTGGAATGAATCCCAGAGTCGAGGCCACATCATCAGAGTTTTGGAATGAATCCGGGAATGAATCCCAGGGTCGAGTCCCACATCATCAGAGTTTTAGAATGAATCCAGGAATGAATCCCAAGGTCGAGGACCACATCGTCAGAATTTTGGAATGAATCCTAGGGTTGAGGCCCTCATCATCGGAATTTTGGAATGAATCCCTGGGTCGAGGCCCATATTAGTATCAGTATTAGTTTTAGGGGTGAGGCCCACATCAGTATCAGTTTGGGGCGAGGCCCACATCAATATCAGTTGGGGGTGAGGCCCACATCAGTATCAGCATTGGGGGTGAGGCCCACATCAGTATCAGTCTGGGGGCGAGGCCCACAGCAGTATCAGTTTGGGGCGAGGCCCATATTAGTATCAAATTGGGGGCGAGGCCCACATCCACATCAGTTTTGAGGGCAACATCCACATCAGTTTGGGGGCGCGGTCCACGTCAGTATCAGTTTGGGGTGAGGCCCACGTCAGTATCAAACTGGGGGTGAGGCCCACATCCACATCAGTATCAGCTGGGGGCGAGTCCCACATCAGTGTTAGTCTGGGGGCGAGGCCCACATCAGCATCAGTCTGGGGGCGAGGCCCACATCAGTATCAGTTTTGAGGGCGAGGCCCACATCAGTACCAGTTTAGGGTTGAGGACCCACTACATCATCAGTTTGAGGGCGAGGCCCACATTATCAGCGATATTGGGATGCGTCCCAGAGTTGAGGAGCCCCCGTTGTCGGTTGCAGTTCCGGGATGCGTCCCAGGGTCGAGGGCCCACTGTATCATCAGTTGTAGTTCCGGGATGCGTCCCATGGTCGAGGACCCACTACATCATCAGTTTAAGGGTAAGGCCCACATTGTCAGTGGTATTGGGATGCGTCCCAGGGTCGAGGGCCCCCGTTTTCAGTTGCAGTTTCAGGATGCGTCCCAGGGTCGAGGGCCCACTGCATAATCAGTTGTAGTTCTTGGATGCGTCCCAATGTCGAGGACCCACTACATCATCAGTTTGAGGGCGAGGCCCACATTTTCAGTGGTATTGGGATGCGTCACAGGGTCGAGGGCCCCCGTTGTCGGTTGCAGTTCCGGGATGCGTCCCAAGGTCGAGGACCCACTGCATCTTCAGTTGTAGTTTCGGGATGCGTCCCAGGGTCGAAGGCCCACTGCATCATCATCAACTCAGTTCAAAACAGCAGGCAATTCATGTGGCAGCTGGCGAGCCAGGTAAGTAAAAATGCATTGCATAACTTTGATAGGATTGTCACAGTTACACACAGCACAAGTCCCATCAAAGTGGGGGCGACTGTAGGCACTGTATTTTTACATATAAGTCCCGATGATGAGTCTCGTATGGAGACACTACCTCTTTAATTGTGGAAGCCGCGAGAAACGGACGTCGGAAGGAAAGAGTCAAGAATTGACACATTGATGGATTTAATTCGCTGGATTAGCTTCGGGTTCGCTTATTGGACCTCTGTTTCAAAACACATCATTAGCCCAAAACCCCGCAAGACACACACCAAGCCCACACATCACTAAAGCAAACACCCAAGCCCACCAAATGGACCAAGCCCACACGCCCAAGGAAACCCTAAGCCACACGCCCACTCACCTTCCAAAATACTAAAATACACATTAAACACATGCATAAATCAAGCCAAATCCCCTTCCTAAATTAAATAAATCCCATGGATCCGTTGCCTAAATAAACCAAATCATATCCTTAACTAAAGAAGAATAAATCAAATTAAATCAAATCACTTCCCTAATTAAAAATTTCCTTATCCCATACTAATTTAAAAAGATATCCCATTAATGCACTAAGCCTTCTTTTTCTCAAACAAGGAAAACCCCCCACCTCTTTGCCTATAAAAAGAACCCTTCACCACACATCTAAACCCTGGCTCATTCTCACGTAAACACAAAGAAAATAACCTAAAGCACCTTCACGCCTCTCTTCACTCTCTCGGCGAAAGGCAACCACAAACCCTAACACGTAACAACCCCCTAGCCATTCACTCATGTAACAACCCCTCACATTGCCCCACTCACGCCTATTACCCATTCAGCCTTCCACTCACACACCATCAACAACCCCATAGCAATTCACGCCACACACCCTTACCAGCCCCATAACAATTCACGCCTAACCACTCACTACCTCCACTCAGCCCCATAAATTCACGCACCTAACCCCACTCAGCAGCCTGAACTTCACGCACCTGACCCTTCCACACAGCCCTCAAATTCACGCACCTGACTCCTCCAACAGCCCCTACTTTCAACGCATTAACACCTTCTTCATCCAGCCCACTGCTTTACACAAAACAGCCGCATAAACTACTTTGTCCAGCCCCTTCACTTCACTGCCCAAACTGCCACATAAATCCCCTCACCGCACGCCCAAAATAGCTGCATAAACCCCCAAACTGCACCCTAAAACAGCCCAGAAAATACATCAAAATCTGCCCCAAAATAGTGACAAAACCACAACCCCAAACCCTCCAAAAACCGCAAAAACAGTGGCCTAAATTACCTTAAAACAGTGACCAGAAAATACAGCGAAACCAGCAGTGAAACAGAGTGAAAACAGCAGCCCATGCAGCGAAACAGCGAAGGAAAATGTTGAACCAGTAAACCAGAGGAGTTGCGGAGCATCAACCCTTCCGACGGCCGTGTAACGCATTAACACCTTCTTTATTTATTATCTCTCGTTTTTTTATTTATTTTATTACATTATCGCATCAGAGTCGTTTGTTGATGCATGATGTGAATTCCGGATGAACGGAATGTGTGTTCTCTTTTATGGTATATCGGATGGAAACTCGGACATAAATTCCGTAGCCGAATCCGAATGGACGGTATTGCGGTTTGCACTCGGGATACGATGCCACGTACCACTTAAGAGACACGTATTTCGTTTCATCCAAACCTTGTATTCGAGCATGATTTAGTCTAGGTTATTGTTTATTTTTAAGCATGATTATGTTACTTCTTTATGCATGATTTAGTTCTTTAATTTTGTATTAGTAATTTAGTTTACATTTATATCGAATAATTATTTATTTGTTCTTTGCGTTGGATGATTCAACATGCTCGTTGTTTGATATTATATGCTCGCCGTTATAATGACTGACTTTTAAAACATGCGAACTTAGTCATATGATTTATTTTGATGAATGCGTACTAGATCTAAGTTACCTTTGAGCAACATGTTGAGTAGATTCGGTTAGTTTATTGCACAAATCATATCATTACAAGTGACATAAGTAAGGGACCATTCCAAACCCAACGGTTTGAGGTCTTCCCTTGCGAGGGGTGAGTGCGGCCTTAAATCACATTTTCCCGGTTCACACCGGGTGGCGACTCCATGTTATTTCTCCGGTTTAGTTCCCCCGCAAGCTATTCTGTACTCCCAACTAGGCCGCGAGCCTAGAACAGCGTCCCCGATTTCTGTGTCATATACTTAGATTCAATAGTTCACGATCTCATCTTAGGGCATGGTGACCCTTAGGTAGATTTCCTTTCAAGATAGACATATACCTGTCGGGCGGGGGTAGCCACAATTGGAACTTGAACTTAATGAATTCATGTAACTTTGTTAACATAGACATATGATTAATTAGGTTATATTGGGTGTTTGCATCTGACCATCGAAAGAGGCTTTTACATATCTTCGTGTTCCAGGTTAACAAACTGATTTATTACACATATATAAAAGAATCAATTCATCATTAGAATAATATTGTGTGGAATCACAACCCTAGATATTTGTGTCCTTTGTTTATTTTCCTTAGTATTTTCTTTTGTGTTTTTAGTTATTTATTTATTTAGTTAATCCTCATTCAACCAACCAACAAGAAATCATTCCCTTCTCCCTCTAAATAGATACCCGTAAATAAATAGAATCAATAATTAATAACAACAGTAGAAATTAAGTCCTCGTGGGATCGATATTTTTATACTACTTGAGCGATATGTGCCTTTGCGTTACGTGTGTGACTTCACCGATCAAGTTTTTGGCGCCGTTGCCACGGATTATTTTTCTTGCGTTATTAATTTTGTAGCTATCAAATTTACTTGTATCTAATTTTCTTTATTTTATCTGTAATTTTTATTTATTTCTTTTATTTTTCAGGTGGTTGAAATGAAACATTATTGGGCGATGGAAGCATTACGAACTTTACGAGGTAAAGATACACCCCATATCAGAGAGCAACAGTCCAATTTTCTAAGGCCTGTTGTCCAGCCCAACAATTATCATTGGATGTCAGAACCAATCAATACAACATTTGCTCAAAAATAATTCAGAATGCAATGGGTAGATGTGAAATATATGATGGTAACCACCCGAGCGATCAATGCATATACCACTATAATTCAGGGTGGCAAAACTATCAAAGACCTTCATATAATGAACCAACATATTTCACTGAACCATATTTTCCATCTTATGCACCATCAACCTACGATATTCAAGGACCAGAACCATCAGTGGGAAGGCAGTTGATAAACAGGCTCGAGAAACGGGAAACAAGATGCAACATTTCTGGATCAAATCAAAACCTTACAGAGGATGGTAAATGAAATGAGACAAATAATCAACAACCAGAACTACATACCTCACAGAGTAAATTCAAATAACACCGATGAAGCCTTCGAATACCAAACATTTCACGATGCCACCTTAACAGATGAGGAGGCTGAGGTAGAGGTATCAGTTCAGGAGCCCGAACAAGCAGAATCTCAATTTTATTTTTATTATTCATCAGACTCTGAGGAGGAACAAGAAGCAGAGCTGTTTGTACCAACTACACCAACAAGTGAGGATGAAACTTTGCATCCTCAAAATGAAGATCTTGGAGCATGCATTACACTGATGTTTGAAGAAGAGCTACATGAACCATTCATGTCAACCACAGAGGATAAAATCCTAAAATCAGACATATCTTTACATCCTCAGGTTGATAATTATGCAGCGTGCATTTCACAGATGACATATGAAGAACTGAACAATGAAATTTTGAAGTAAAGAAATGAGGGAGCAAGATGCAGAGTAAATGGAGGAACAAATGTCTTACCATATTGAAGATCTCATGCATTTAGGAGAAACATCACTGTATTGGGGAGTACAAATCAAGGACACCGCCTAGAAGCTTGACAAAATAAAACTCTCATTCAAAGTCAAGCATCATACGAGACCTCCTGATTTTCTTTCTTTTCTTTCAAGTACCACTGGAGCGACAAAGTTTAAAAAGGTGGCACAAGCACTGAATGAGATAAAATTCTTTTTGCCACTTTATCGTTGGAAGAGACCCTTCAAAAGCAACGCTCATGGGATTGTCCTCAATCAGAGGACCAAAACCATGTTGAAGCCTCATTGACAGATGGACTTCAAACACGTCTGGCTGAAGATGAAAAATTTAGCGCTAGAAGAGAGGCAACCTATGTAAATTTTTTTATAGTTGTAATTTCTGTTTTTTTTTTTATATTTTATGTATAAATATTGTAAATTTTTTAATTTTGTGCGTTATTTTTACAGGGAAAAATACAGACGGAGCACTTAAAGCAGAGCAAGCTAGTAAAATTTGGGATATCACGGAATAAAATTTGACAAAATCGCGAGGATAAAAATTCAAATCAGTAGAGACGGCGGAGTGATGAGTCAACTCTTGATATGCGTCTAAATGGATTTATTCGTCAAATGACTTGATTTTATTGAAAAAAACAAAAAAAAAACACTTGCGTCGCGACGCAACCTAGCCACATCGCGACGCAAATCAGGCATTGAGTGACACTTTATTAAGCTTTTGGCGTCGTGACTCACAAACCTATCGCGTCGCGATGCGCCAACCAAACACGTGAATACCCAGAATTTAGGGCTACGTGTCGAGACTCAAAGCCTTTCTGCATCACGACGCGCACACGATATTAGGCCTAAAAACCAGTAGCCACGAGCCATTCTTCACATTTCTTCTTTCATTTTTCTTCATTCTTTCATTTTTCTCTTACACATTCCCTCATTTTTTTCTCATTTTCTTCATCTTTTCTCTCAAATCAAAGACACCAAATACTCTCATAACCCAAAATTTCACCAAAACAGATACACCAAAACAAAACCCAACCTTCAATTTCGTGGATTTGGACACAAACTCCCTCCATTTCACATATAAGCTCGGTTTTGGGGATTCAAGGTCGTGATTCGGGTAATTTCGTTCTTTTTCTCTTCATTTTCTGTATTTTTTTCCGTTTTGTTTTTACGAATTTTGTGTTTGTTATTTGTTAAAAATTTGTGGTTTTGATTTTTGTTTGTGGCTTTGGTTGATGAAATCGTAGCTTTGGGGGCGAAGGTTGTGTGAGTTGTGAAATTGTTGAAGTGTTAGCTTAGGTTGATTTTTGGAAAATCCTAAAATTTAGGGGAACATCTGCCCAATTTTTGTAAAATCCCTATAGAACCCAAGAGAGCCCGCAGCAAAGTGGCCACGGAACCATCTTATAACAATGAAAAATTCATGTCTGCGGCCGCGGAAAAATGCTACGAAAAAGTGTGGGGAAAAAAATCCCTATCATCGAAAGGGGATTTGAAATTAACCCGGGGCAATTTGTAGGGTTCCTAGAACATGCCAAGGATCTTCTAAGTCATGATTTCATGTGAATACTCAAAGAAGTTGTGGAAAAACTTACATTGATCGGTTTCGCTGGATGTTGAAAGTTCAAAACTTTTGATGAAGAAGAAGAGCTCCAAGCCTTTTCTTTGTGTTCCAAACTCAAGGATTTGTTTCCCTAACACCTTGGTTGACTCCTTGTATGTGCTAGCAAGAAGAAATTTTGAAGCAAAATTTATAAGAGAGGAAGAGATACATTCAGCTTTTTCTTGTTGGAGAGGAGAGAGTTTTTAAATTTTTGAGTGTTATGTAATTGATTTTCCAAAAGTCAATTATCATATACCAAATCCAAGTTTAGGTATTAGTGATTCAAAAATGACAAAGTGTATTTGACAAGTTACCAACAAATTCACCACCAACTTCTATCAACCAAAAGTGAATAAAGTTTACTAGTGATGTGAGTTGGTGGGCCCCACTTTAAAATTCAAAATTCGAGTGGGCCCGCTTAACACACTTCGGGCTCGGGTTTTTTTAATTCTGAATTAACGAATTTTTCGTTGCGACATAATTAAATCAAATTTAATTAAATAATTGTGCCTAGCAAAATTATTATTAAAGTCGCTTATGAATTAATTCTAAATTAATTCGTTCGCCCGAATTAAAATCTAATTTTACTTCCGCTTTGAAATCTAATTTCAATTAATATATCGAATATATTATTTAATCGATTAATTCCAAATTAATCGTTCTCTCTCTACTATTCGAATTTTATCCCAGATTAATTCTTACCATAATTAATCCTAGATTAATTTTCTCTCTCTCGTAATTAATCTTTGGGAAACGACCCATGAGAACTCTGGATATGTTGGTAGTAAATCCGGTCTTCAGAATATCCAAACATGTGCGTACCCAGTACCACATTCTTACCGATTTACAAGACATGGTTGGTTTCTAGCAAAGCATCTTGCCTTCCCAATTCTCCAGAAATATTCTTTTAAGGAATACATAATCTATATCAGGCGTAGTATACTAAGTATTATGTATTACGATCCAACATCGGATGTCACATGATAGGACTGGGAGTGGAATTATGTCTGCCCCGTACGAAGCATATATCGGATCACTAGTAACTAGTCTCTTTAATCAGATAATCATGACCTAGTCATATTATCCCGATGACTGCAGTACATAAGAGTACCAATTCCGTATCATACGTGATCATCATCTCCATATGACTGAAGTGATACTTCATCTTGACATCACACCCAATACACTACGATTCTTAGTATACCAGAAGAGGCATACACAAAACCTGTTAAAGCCTCGGACGACCAAAACCAAATTATACTGATTGTCGCAAGTATTAGCGATGCAAGTCTCAGGTTAAGACCAAATACACCTACCCTGATTCGGATTCCCATAGACACATAGTCATACTACCAATGGGATTCCGAGGGGTCTATCCAGAGCGAAGCTGTTTCCGTACCATCGGTAAACAGAACCTCCTATTACATTTGCATGAGTATCCAATACCCAAATATATGAGAACTATGCCGTTACGCTTCCATAAAATGCACAAGTGTAATACTAGTCTATTCCACATTATCGATGTCCAGTCTCGATAATACTACGACTATGGATATTTAATGATTAAACCTTTCATGGATTAATACTGTCTCATAACTTATTAATCCGGAACTAATCATAAGGACTTTTATCATTTATATATTCAAGTAATCTAATCACAAAATGATAAAATAGGAATTTCCTTTGTCACATAGTTAATTTGTACAAAAACCACAATGTCTTTTACAAATAATGATGCTATGGGTCATAATTGTCCAACAATCTCCCACTTGGCCTATAGCCAATCACTCAATTATCTAACACCTGAACTATGTACATGTCGCTCAAAATTTTACTGAGAAATAGCCATCGTCAGCGGATCTGTAATGTTGTCATCTGATGCGACCTTCACATCGCCACGATATATGATCTCATGAATCAGATGGAAACGCCGAAGTACATTCTTGGATCGTTGATGAGACTGCGGTTCCTTAGCCTGCACTGTAGCCCCATTATTGTCACAATACAAAGGAACGGGCTCAGCTGCTAACAGAACTTCTCCTAATCCAATTAGGAATTTACGGATCCAAACTGCCTCTTTTGTTGCCTCAGCTGCAGCGATATATTCCACTTCTTTTGTTGAATCAGTGACAGTCTCTTGCTTGGAAGATTTCTAGCTCACTGCTCCGTTGTTCAAACAAAATATATACCCAGATTGCGACTTACAGTCGTCTTTATCGGTTTGGAAACTTGCATCGGTAAACCCAGTTACCTCAAGTTCTCCATCTTCATAGACTAAGAAATCATCCTTAGTTCGTCTAAGATACTTAAGGATGTTCTTAACTGTAACCCAGTGACCATCACCTGGATCATCCTGATAGCGACTACACATGCTCAAAGCATACGAGACATCAGGTCGCGTACATATCATGGCATACATGATCGATCCGACCGCAGAAGCGAACGTGATCTGACTCATGTTGTCTCTCTCATCTTGAGTTTTATGACACATGTCCTTAGATAGAGACACGCCATGTGACACTGGCAACAGTCCCCTCTTAGAATGATCCATGTTGAATCTCTTCAATGCTTTATCAATGTATGTGCTCTGGGAGAGTCCAAGCAGCTTTCTAGATCTATCTCACTAGATCTTTATTCCCAGAATAAAGGCTGTTTCTCCCAGATCTTTCATGGAGAATTTTAATGAAAGCCAAGCTTTCACCGATTGTAGCATGGGAATGTCATTGCCGCTAAGCAATACATCATCTATGTAAAGGACAATGAATGTCATTGCGCTCCCACTAACCTTCTTATATACACAAGGATCATCCTCATTTTGAACGAAATCATACTCTTTTATGATATCATCAAAACGTTGGTTCAAGAACTCGATGCTTGCTTCAATCCATAAATGGACCGATTTAACTTGCAAACCTTGTTTACATGTTTTGGTACAAAAACACCCCCAGGCTGTTGCATATAAACATCCTTGAAAAGGTTTCCGTTAAGGAAAGTGATTTTGACGTCCATTTGCCATATTTCATAATCGAAATATGCAGCAATAGCAAGTATTATCCGAATGGATTTAATCATGGCAACAGGTGAAAAAGTTTCATCATAATCAACACCATGTCGTTGATGATACCCTTTCGCTACAAGCCTAGCTTTGTACGTTTGTATGTTTCCATCCATGTCAGTCTTCTTCGTGAAGACCCATTTACAACCAATACGCTTTACGCCTTCCGGTGCATCAACCAGTGTCCAAACTTGGTTGGTATACATGGAATCCATTTCGGACTTATGGCTTCTTGCCATAAAGCGGAGTTGATATCTTGTATCACTTCCTCATACGTAGTCGGCTCATTATCCTCAATAAGATGAATATCCACAAGAGGTGAGATCAGAAACTCATACCTCTCAGGTTGTTTTCTGACTCTCTCTGACCTACGTAGTTCTTGTGTATTAGAAGATTGTGGTACAGTCTCATCCCTGATGAACTGTTCGTGTTCCGTTTTGGAATCGGTGCCAGGAACAGTATCACTCCGATTTTCATCGAGTTATACTTTACTCCCACTAACCACTGTATTTTTGGAATTCCTTTTCGAGGAAAACCATATGTAGAGCAACAAATATCTTGTTCTCTTATGGGTGGTAGAAGTAATATCCTTTGGTTTCCATAGGATAACCTACAAATAGGCACTTATCCGATTTGGGTTCTAGTTTGGTACCATCCAAACGTTTAACGTATGCCCAACATCTCAAAATCTTCAGGAATAAGAAACCTTATTTCTTTCCTGTCCATATTTCATA
Source organism: Zanthoxylum bungeanum (assembly GCA_019454045.1). Classification (NCBI taxonomy): domain Eukaryota; kingdom Viridiplantae; phylum Streptophyta; class Magnoliopsida; order Sapindales; family Rutaceae; genus Zanthoxylum; species Zanthoxylum bungeanum. The sequence continues at coordinate 4,607 of SKCR01017438.1, read as the reverse complement.
TGGAGTCTGTTTAACAGACTTTGACGGAACCTTATTCAAAATAAGTATTGCATTGTTCAATGCATATCCCCAGAAGGAAATTGGTAGCTCAGTGCGACTCATCATAGACCTTACCATGTCCAACAAAGTTCGGTTTCTCCGTTCGGTCACACCATTTAATTGAGGTGTTCCGGGAGGAGTCCACTGTGAAAGAATACCATACTCTTTCAAGTAATCAAGAAACTCATTGCTTAAGTATTCTCCACCACGATCCGACCCTAATGTTTTAATACTTTTACCGGTCTATCTTTCTACTTCGTGTCGAAACTCTTTGAATTTCTCAAAAGTTTATGACTTGTGTCTCATAAGATACACATAACTATAATGCGATGCATCATCCGTAAAGGTTACAAAGTATTCATATCCACCTCTAGCCTGGCTAGACATGGGCCCGCATATGTCACTATGAACGAGGGCTAACAGTTCGGTGGCACGTGCACATTTACCACTAAAAGGTGTTTTAGGCATTTTGCCTAATAAATAAGATTCTCAGACGTCATATGAATTTGGATCAAATCCGTCCAAGTATCCACTCTTCGAAATTATGGATATACGAGTCTTGTTAATGTGTCCCAGACGACAATGCCATATATAGGTTTCATATTTTTTACTTAATTTAAGCCTTTTGTTTGTCATATTATATGTTTGAGATTGATTTATATTCAAAATATAAAGACCATTATTTATATCAGCACTGCATATCTCAAAATCATTTTTATAAACAAAACACCATGTGTTTCTGAATACAAAAGTATACTCACATTGGGTTAAGCAAGATACAAATATAATGTTTCTAGTCAAACTAGGTACATAATACCAGTTTGATAAATTAAGTACATTCCCCGAGGGTAGTTCAAAAATATAGGTCCCAACAGCCAAAACGGCGACTCTAGTCCCATTTCCAACTCGGAGGTCGATCTCTCCTGAAGCTAGTCTCCCGCTAATCTTCAGATCCTGCACATCAGTACATATATGAGTACCACAACCACAACCAGAATAAAAAATTTAATTTTTAAAACCAGAAGTAGACATGTTTATTTCAATAACAAACATACCTGAAGCCGGAGCCTTGCCCGCCTTCACTTCCTTCATGTGCGCCTTGTACTCATGGCAGTCACGCTTCCAGTGACCCCGTTTGCCACACTGCATGCAGACATCTTGGGATTTGTCATTTTCCTTCCCAGAAGACTTTGATGATTTAGCCTTGCCCTTTCTCTTTTTCTTCTTCACACCTCCAGTAGCCTTTGGCCAAGCATTGGCAAACTAATATGTCGAAGCGAAGAGCGTCTCACGCTTCTTGCCCTTTAAAAGAACTTTTCTGCCTCTTTCAGCATTGCCATCAACTCTCCAAGAGTATTTTCTTGGTTCATCATATTGTAGTTCATGATGAACCCGCCTCAGCTGTCAGGCAGAGACTGTAAGATCAAATCTATAGACGTCTCAGCCTCGAAGACTATGCCCAGCTATCCCAGCTGTTCGATGTCAGTAATCATCTGCGACACATGGTGCTCAACAGATGTACTCTCTGACATACGAGAACGAAAGAGCTTCTTCTGTAATTCCTACCTATACGATCTAAGGTTAGATCGGTGAAGGTCCCTCAATTTCAACATCATTTCATAGGGATCCAATCCCTTGTTTGACGACGAAATTGTAGGGTCATTGCAGCAAGCATGACGGATTCAGCAGTTGAGTTGTCATCGCTATGAGTCTTTCAAAGCTCAAGCTCAAGCGACTGCTCAATTCCGGGCTTAGGCCCGAGAGGTCTCTTTATTGTATAGAGCATCTTCTCAGCCCCTAGGACAATCTTGTGGTTCATATCCTAGTCAGGAAAGTTCGTACCATTAAAGACATTTTCGCCCATGATAATGTCCCTAACGTTTATCTTTCCGGCCATCTTAATTGTGATAGTCTAACTATTCAATTAACGATTTTGCGTACAGTCCAACTGTTACAAAAAAATAATAAAATATTAGTCCAACTAATATAAATATATAAAATGACGAAAGTAATTTGAAAGCACGTATTTTGGCAAGTATTTGAATGAAATTTGAAATTCTATACTGGCCTCCCACTATTTTTCGGCGAGCCTCTAACCCTCTGTTGAGTACTCGGGAAACCTAGTTTCCTAGTGGGCTAGGATCCCGTTAAATAACACACAACCTTGACTTTGGCCAACAAGCTGTATGATATTTAACTAGGTAGTTCTCTAAGATCAATTGGATCTCATCCAATTTCTAGATCCGGTAGGTGGACCTCCAAGTCCGAAACATATATAAAATATATATGTCAATATATCCAATATATTTCCTAACCTTTTCCTCTGAATCAACTAAGCTTTGGCTTTGGCTCAACAAGCTTAATGATTCCAGTTAAACGGGACCCATTGACAGTGGGAAAGCTTCGTAATCCATGTCGATGAACAAGAAGTGACCTTGACTTTGGCCAACAAGTCACAACTTGCCCAAGACATGCGATATGGAACAAAGCTTTCGTGGTTCAAACACATCCGCGATGGACATTGATCTTGACTTTGGCGAACAAACCAATGCCAATCTTGGATCTTGAGAGAGAACCACTCAATGGAAGGAAATCGCTTAATATTTGTTTGAGGATTTTTCGCGTAAATTAGCAACCAATTTATTATCTTTGATTAGGTCTCATCATACACCCTTAATCATGCATTCTAAAAGCATAATAATTCGTGAAATAAATAATAACGATATGCGGATGGATATTTAACAAATTGTTCCTAGAACAAATCTCTCATTTTCCTCTCCCCGGCTAGCACTATTCTAACTTCTACCCAATTACATAATACAATAAAGAAACCTCATTAACATTGAGGGGAATTGGTGAGAAGAGAAATACAAATTGTCAAGAGATATAAGGCTGGACACAGAGGTCCAATTTAATAAATTCTAAATTTATTACAACAATTTCCAAAATTGCCCTCACTCTTGTAATATCCATTCAATATAAATATTCATACAATACATCCATGTATTCACACAAAGCATGTTATTCAATCAATCTAATCCAATTAATTATTCTTTGAATTAATGATCATCCAAAGTTCAAACAACGATTTGATTTGCGCGAGTCCAACTCATTTAAGAATAAGTACTCAAAGTACATATTCTAGAATTATATCGAACTATTATTTTAAATCAAATTTAATTTGTATTCAATACTAATTCTAATTTAATTCCAAATTAAATAATTACACTTATTTTTGTTGAACAATTATGACTCACAGCATCATTATTTGTACAGAACATGGTGTTATTGTACAAATTAACTATGTGATAAAGGAAATTTCTCTTTTATCATTTGGAATTGGATTACCGGGATATATAAATGATAAAAGTCCATATGATTAGTACTGAATTAATAGGATATGAGACAGTATTAATTTAAGTAAGGTTTAATCATTAAATATCCATAGTCGTAGTATTATCGAGACTGGACATCGATAATGTGGAATAGACTAGTATTACACTTGTGCGTGTTATGGAAGCATAATGACATAGTTCTCATATATTTGGGTATTGGATACTCATGCAAATGTAATAGGAGGTTCTGTTTACAGATGGTACGGAAACATCTTCGCTTTGGATAGCCCCTCGGAATCCCATTGGTAGTGTATTGGGTGTTATGTCAAGATGGAAGTATCACTTTAGTCATATGGATATGATGATCACGTATGATACAGAACTGGTACTCTTATGTATGCAGTCATCGGGATAATATGACTAGGTCATGATTATCTGATTATAGAGACTAGTTACCAGAGATCCGACATATGTTTCGTATTGGGCAGACACAATTCATGCCTCAGGCCTAGCATGTGACATCGATACTGGATCGTAATAAGCAATACTATGTATAATACGACTGACAAAGATTTTATATCCTTAAAAATATTTGTGGAGAATTGGGTAGGCACAGCGCTTTGCTAGATGTAACCATGTCTTGTAAATCGGTAAGAACATGGTACGAGGTACGCACGTATTCAGATAGTCCGACGATCGGATTTACTACCAACATATCCAGGGATCTCATGGGTCGCTTCTCGAAGATTCACCGATGATGTATGACTCGAACAGAATTAATCTGGGATTAATTATGAGAGAGAGAAAATTAATATAGGATTAATTACGGTGAGAATTTTTCTGGGATAAAATTTGAATAGAGAGAGAGAACGATTAATTTGGAATTAATCGATTAAAATAATATATTCGATATATTAAATGAAATTAGATTTCATAGCGGAATTAAAATTGGATTTTCATTCAGGCGAACGAATTAATTTAGAATTAATTCGTAAGCTACTTTAATTTTTAATTCTCGTCGCAACGAAAAATTCATTAATTCAGAATTAATGAACCGAGCTCGATATGTTTTGCGGGCCCACTCGGATTTTGATTTAAAGTGGGGCCCACATCAAGTCACATCACTAGTCAATCTCATCATCTTTTGGTTGATGGAAGTTGTTAGTGGTTGATTGCTTGTAAAACACACAAGCATTATTTTATGTGTGAATGACTAATACCAACTTGGATTTT
>SKCR01017437.1:0-44357 GCA_019454045.1 Zanthoxylum bungeanum | reverse complement strand
TTTGCTATCTTTATAGCCCATACAAGAAACTTTTACGCATATTACAATAAAATCAGAAATCGCGTAACCGGTTCTCAAAATCACGCGTTTTCCAACGCGACGAATCTTCACTTTAAAATATTTCAATCTATTTCCAACACATAAACTTTGATTTTTGATTACCACCCCGTTCCAAATCCTTAATTTTAATTCGGAAGCCTTCCGGCACTGTTCCAAAAACTCGGGATATTACAGAGATTTCCTTGTAGCTATATAGGCTGTAATCAAACAAATTGCAAGGATAATGAATGAGAAATTTTCTTTCTACAATTTGGAGATTTTTTTTTTAGTTATAATTTTTGCTTGACAAAATTATTATAATTATTGATTTGTTTTTCTCCTTTTTCTCTTAATTATTTTACTTCAAATTCCACTCGAGATTTTAAAGATAATTTAAAAGTAAGTGGTACACTACTCTATTGCTTAGCGTAAGCTTTAACTTAACTTTCTTTCTTTTTTTTGCTGGTGCAGAGATCCTATCAAATTTTAGTATTTTTTTTTTCCTTTAGTATTAGTTATCAAAACATACATATTTAAGGTGACCTGGTGGGAAGATGAGATCAAATGATATTGATATAGGTCAAGTGAGATTGAGAAGATTTGAGTTGAAGTAGGCAAAAATCATAAAAAGAGACTTACATTTAATAAATGTAATGAGATAATAATTCTAAATATAGCACAATAATGTCAAAAAATCATATAGCCGACCACACTTAGTGGTAGTGACATAATCAGAATATTGATTTAGTGTGGTAAAATTTGATTTTCACAAAAAAAAAAAATGATATACACTTTTCATTTTAACGGGAAAATAAAAATCATCTCATTATAAAATCAGACTTTTCATTATTTTATATGATAAGTTATAACAAATTTTCGAATTACGACTACCTCGCTTAATGGAAAAAAAAAACTTTTGTTTGATTTTATTTAGTGGGCTCAAGTGAAATTGTTTTAATGATATTGGTTAGGCACAGTATGTAACAAAGCTCTTCCTGATTTGTTGATTGTGTAATGTCAATGGAGGAGTCGAGTCCTTCATTATGGTCTGGAGATTGAGATTACAACAAAACATACGTCTTCCTTCTATTCAATTTACAGTGCTGAATAATTGAAGGTCATCATCTTGACAGTAAATATATGTGTTTACAGCCCTGTTTTGAAAACTGGACTGGCTGGTTGAACCGGTCGAACCGAGAATCGAATGTGAGTTTGGTCGGTTCGAATTTTAAAAATAGGGCAAAATTGGTGAACAGAACTGGTTCCCTAGATTTTTTAATAAAAAATTAATAATTTTTTATAATTTTTAATTAATTAAAATTATTTATGACATTATCTGATGTTACCAGTTCAACCGGTTGAACCGGTGATCCATTTCACTGATTTGATTCTGAAAATTATGGTTTTCAGTAAAGAATTAAATTATGGTTAGTTTTGTTAGAAATGGAGATCAAACACCATTCACTTTTTATATGAATATTTTATTATTTATGCAATAGGATGTTTCTTTATCATAATTATTTATTTATATGTATGGTACATTCTTACTTTTATTTATATATTGTAAGTCTAAAGGTTAGATTACTCTAAGAGTTAGAGATTTTAAGTTTTACTCAGAATCTTAATTATATGAAATTAGTAAAGACGTGAGAGTTTCAACATATGGTGATATAGTTGCAAGAGTTGCAAATGGTGTTGAGCAATATCACACATACTCTCAAATATAGTTAGCTATGGACCATTGCTCTCATGGAGATTGGTGAATATTAATATAAAGATCTATTAGTTCATATGGTTGGATTATGTCTTCTGATGCTTCAAGTTTATATTCCGAAAATCTTTTGGCCGAAAGTGCATTTTGGAAATCTACACTGCATAGAGATTGGTGAATATTAATATAATGATCTATTAGTGCATTTTGTGTGCTTCAAGAAGAGATTCGATAGTTTTGATAATAGAAGATAGAGATATTCCAAGGAAACTCAAAGATGTGGATACAAATATTTGGTTAAAGCATTCGATATCTTAGAGATATCAAATCCACAAGATCAAATTTTGAAATATTTCGAGTAGTAATGATTTGACCTAACCATGATCCTAGACTCGATAAGGAACATAAATATTGGAAGGGATGAGATGACATGCTCGAAGTGTATTTTTACATGTTCATATATTTTTTCACTTCATTCATCGACTATGCACCATGACATGTTGTTAGGTGTTTACCCACGGTCTGTGCAATATCATATTATCATGGAGATGAAATATTAAAGAATTAATATTGTTCCATTACTACTCAATAATGAACTTAAGATGGTCGCACAAATATAGTTCTCGTCTATGTTACAAATTCAATGATGTTTATTAAAAGTTAATAAATAATTATTTTGGCAAAATAAGATTTCCTAATAAGATTAGGACATTCAGAATATTTCAAAAATATTAATTTGATTAATAATTTCGAAATATAAAATTAGATTTAATTATTTAAATAACTATTTGATATTTATAATAAATAAATTAAATATAATTTTGATTAATTATTAATTAGAATTAAGTAAGTTAATTAGTGGGGTAAAATAATATTTATTCTATTGGGCTTTAATTTAGTGGGCTTGCACCCAAATTAATTAAAGTCATAATATGGATAGAATATGGAAATTTTATTTAATAATGAATTTTTATTAATTAAGGTTTTCTAATTATTATTTGGGAATAAATCTTAAAGAGACCAAATCTGATTTGGAGAGATCTTGGATTGTCCTTATTGTACTAAGATACAATTGAAACAATCCCCCATCTATTTAAACAATGGAGAATTTGGTCAAAGGGTGTAACATCCCGGATTATTCTAGCGTTTTTGTGTGGATTTTATTTTCACGTATGGGATCACATCCGAATGTTATATTTCAAGTAAATTATAATTTTTTTTGGATTAAATTTGGAGGTGAAATTGGAAATTGTTACATTAATAAAAAACGAATGAACCTAGATATTTTTATAAATTAAATACATGTTCTAGAGCCATGTATCTAGAAACACACACACAAATATAAATAATTCTAGAAAATTCTATACACATGTCATATATATATATTTATATAACACACACAGGCATTTTTACATACACACACGTGCTTCACATTATACACAGCACACACGCTGAAAACAAAGGAAGAAGGAGAAGAAAATGGTCTGAGGAAGAGAAGTGAAGATCTGGAGAAAGAATTGAAGAAGAGCAAAGAGAGAGAGAGATGAAAATAGAAGAAGAAGAGGGGACAGAGAGCAGAAGAGAAATCGGGACATAGAGAGAGAGTGAAGTTGAGAAAGAAGAGAAACAAAATCGAATAGAGAGAAGGAAAGAAGCCAGGCTGAAAGAGACAGACCGAGAGAGAAGAAGAAGATGAGCAGGCCGAGAATGAAGAAGCAATGCCGAGAGTGAAAGGCTGAGAAATAGAAGAAAGGAATGGAAAGGAAACAGAGACCGTGAACAGAGAATTTGTAAGTACACTATAGCAGTGATTTTCTTGGGTTTTTGGTTTTGGACTTGTTAAAAAGGTAATTGAGAAATTCAATGAATAAAATTGAGTAGGAACATGTTAGAGTAAATTTAATTTCAGTTTTGGGTGCAAATTTGTAAAGAAATTGAATAAATTAGAAAAGTAAAAAGGATTGGTGGTGACAACCCTAGAAAAATAAGGAACTTTAGGAATCGAGAATATAAAAAAAAAATAGTAAATGATTAAGCTTGAACCCAGTTTTGATAATAAGATTGATCTAAGATGTAAAGTGTGTATGGATTATTCTATGGCCGAAAGTGTAAGAAATATTGTTGAGTAAATAAACTTGGTCATATGAGCTAATGATATACCAAAATCTTAAGAACAGATTGCATGTTAGGTTTGACTTATTATTTAAGTTTGGTTACATAAATATGGTTAAATATGGTTAAATATTTAGTTATTAGGTGTAAGCAAATTATTATGTTAATGATGATAGGCTCTTGAGATACTTTGAATTAGATTGGAAGTTTTCAAAAGAAAATTCTTGTACTTGGCTGAATTGAATGCATGAGGAAGAGAGTGAAATGTATTCTGGTAATTAGAAAAGTAGTAGTGTTTGTGTTGTCGTGTATAATTGATGTAGGTTATTAATATAGCTGGTATTTATGGGAAATAAATAATATGAAGTCAAGACATCTCGAGATATAAAAGTTCTATGATGTTGATAGTCTGAATCGTGAAATGTATTGAAATATATTTTGACAACGTGGTATTTGTTTTCTAAGAGATAAAGAAAATGTTTCCGCCACGGTGATTGATGATTTATGTTTTTAACCCTCAGTGGTGATCGTTTATGTTACGTTCCGGGTTGGCCACCGGGGCGATCGTTACGGGTCCACACCATCGGAAAATGGTTGGCCCACTACCCTGTCGACATGGTCCGTACACTGTTAGGTCTTTGCGCGCGACCGAGCAGTGGACGATCGGTATGTATTTTGAAAATCATGCATCAAAAATTTGTTTTGACTAACACATATTTATGTTTTGGGGGGGAAATGATTTTAAAAAGGATTGCATATCAATTTAATACATTTTGATATTACTTTTAATACTATACGATAAGATGTTTTATTAATTTATTTTCGTCTCAGCGGTTGTTTTATGTTTTTCTTGGTGTGGTTTCCGCTGAGATGATCGATCATTGTTATGTTTCCGCCCCGACGATCGGTGTATGCATTTATTTTTTTTCATAACTCATCATATGTTTCCGCCGGGGTGATCGTTAGGGTCTAAGCCATCAGAAATGGTATGACCTAACCCTCTGTCGGCAGGGGATCGGTACGTTCATTGTCCAATCTGTGCGCGCGATTCGGGCATTGGGCGATGATTTATATTTCGTCCAGTGAGTTATGCTGGATGATCGGTATGGTTTTATGAAAATAGATTTTGAAATTAATTTGGTTTACAAAGATTTCTTAAAATGCATTTCAATTGGTTTCGATAAAATTCAGACTACCAACATCATAAGAGCTTACAGGGTTATATATATTATGTCTAGACGTGTCTATAGATGTATTAGTCGATATAAAAAGATGTGTTCATTATAAGAATATATATAGGTAGGTTTATAGTTAGATAAAAATCTTTTAGGTATAGTGATGTTTGTGTAGGTTATAAATTATGCATATAGATCATCTATTCTAGCCATCATTTGAGATGCATATAGTTGATATTAGTGCATGATAACATTATTATGTTTATGTGTATTTGTGAATGACTGTATGAATTGTATGATTTCATAGAAGGAAACTTTCGTGAATATTAGTGTATGATAAGATGAGTACCTTTATACATATATACATGATTGAAGTTAGTGTGACAAATGATTGAAAGGTAGAACAATTTATAAATCCGATTTGATGGTATTTCAATGAGATAAAAGAAAGATAATTAAAATAAATGCCTGAGCTTAATAAGCAAAGAATGTATAGTGGTTGAGTTTTTATAGGTTGGTGACCTGATCAGTCGACCACAGACCCCAAAGCTTGAGAAGCCGGATATCAGCATTGCAGTCAGCCAGTCACCAGATCTTGGGAGTATCAGAGTCTAGTTGTAATAAGTCTGTTTGAAGGGAATTGATTTGTATAAAGTTTTGTCTGTAAAAGTTTTTGTTATACGTATTTCCGGGCATGGAGCTCAGTTATATTTGTCTTGAGTTTATTGATTTAGTGTTTATTATTAATGTCGGGCCCTACAGGTTGTATTAAGGTGCTGGACTTTGATCCAGGTTGCATGACTTTCAGTAGAGGTCATGCCGAAATTTCATCACGAGTCAGAGGCTTATGGAGACAAGATTAGCCTGTCTCCTGCCGGTAGCATCCTGGCTTAGGCGGGATGTTACAAAGGGTATTATTCCTCCATTGGTCGAAACACACACACTCTCTCTCTTTTGGTTGTTCCAAATTTAATTCCAAGATTAATTAAAAGAAAAGTGTTTCTTTGATCCTTGATTTAAGACTTCAACATCAATAAAGAAAATAAGTTTTTTTATTCTCAAAGTGGAAGCAATTTATTCGTGGATGAGTTTTAGTGTATCAACTAGAGGTACAATGTTTGGTGCACTACGATATGGGAAAAACTCAAGAATGGAATTTAAGAAGGCTTTAGAAAAGAACAAAGGAGATCATGTATGTTTTCTTTGTTGTCGAATTTTTATTTATATTGATAAATAAATTATATGTATGCATGTTTGAATTAATAGGGATTAATTTAATACTATATTTGTTTACATCAACAATTATATAATCAAGATCCTTAAAGTGATTTTGGAAGAAAATTTTAAAATACAGTCACATGAATGCTTTCGCGCTAACCTCAAAAGCTTACAAAACGAAAGCTTAAAGGTGGTGATTTGGGGCTTGGATGCAAAGGTTTGAGAATTGGCAAGGATTAAAGGAGCTTGTTGATATAAACATTCAACATTTGTAATTTAATTATATTAAATTATTTGTGAGTTGTTTGTTGATTGTAAAATTGTATATGAACATGAGAATGCTTGTAAGCATGCATTAGAGGATGATATGTATATTTGTGTGCTTTGAAAAATTCTATATGTTGATATATCAATTTTAATGCAAGGAATATTCAACAAGTATTGTTGGCAAATTTTGATGTGTGTGTGTGTATATATATATATATATATATATTATATATATATATATATATATATATATGTGTGTGTGTGTTGATATATTATTTTAGATACATTAAAATAATTGTTAGGCCTTAAATAATTAATTTTGTGCATGAGAAAAATTAATATATATATATATATATATATATAATGTTATATTAAGTTTTTATGCATGAAATAAATTATAAACCTAAAACAATTCATTTAAATATACAAAGTAATTTGTATAACGATATAAATTATTTATGTATAATAAAATGATTTTTGAAATATTTGAATATATATAAATAAATGTACTGCCGCAAAAAAATTGCTCGGGATCCGATCTCGCTCTCATTCTACCGCATTCGGCAAAGCGCCCTCCAACAAGTTTCCAATATGGAAATGGCTTAAGAGCATCTCCAAGGGATAGGAAAATGCATGTCCTACATTAAAATTAGGGAATAATATAGGATCTTAGATTCCAACAATACTCTATATTCTTATATTAACTTTTTGGTGACCTCACTCATTAAATTTCGGCGGAAAAAATGATATCGTATATAATAACCATTGTTATCATAAAAATCAACCAATCAACATGGCACTATATACATAATAAAATATTTTTATATTATGAAGAAGATCGGTAAAAGATATCTATGAGTTTTATTAGAGCAAATCCTCCTAATAGCACTTTGTTGTTATTGCAAATTGAATTCATTCGCGATCATACTAGAACCTCTGCAATCACTGTACTATTTGTAAATAACTTTTTAGTTTAAAAATAGAAATAAGATTACGTAAATCAATACTTTTTTAATATTTTATTTATAGCGGGAGTCTTATATACTACCTACATTAGCTACAGTATTTTACTGTGGTTCATCGAATGGGCATGACGGATTCAAATGCATTCCGTCTTGGTGCATTATATGTTTTCATTTTTCGTGTGTTTCAAAGATCTAATCATCCAGTAATACTCACATTTCTGTTTTCCATTTTACTATGCAAAAGCAAAGATTATTGTTAATCTTTTGACATCAAAATTGTTGGTGTAGGGTTCAAGATCTGATCTTGAGGTTTTGTATTCGAATTCAGGGAGTGTGTTTCTTATAAGATCCTGGGACAGTCGAGAGTTTTACTTGCTGCGCTTAAGCCCGGAAGGGTTAGTTTGACAGCGGAATTTCCAACGATTTCAAAAAATCAAAATTGGCAGTTCATCATTAATTTTATACAATGGTACAAATAATTGAGCTTTCGTTTACTATACATCTGAAATTACAATATCTCTTTTCATAACTTTACTATAAAGAGAATTTAAAATAACAATGTAACATCCTCAATCCGGGAATATTACCGGCAGACGACAGAATCCCACTGTCACCTAAGCCTCTAACTAAAACCAGAAATCAACCATATATGCAAATATTTTCTCATCAAGCAGAAAAACTGTATGAAATATTAAACATGGCACGTACACAATCCGGATGTGAAACAACCACACATATATACATAGTTTTTACATCACATAAATTCAAAAGAAACTACATTCTATATGAATGTAGACACAACATGATGAACCCATAAAACTAGTGACTGCAGTGTTGCTCATGTCCCGAATCCATGTCTCTCAAAATACAGCATTGGCTCACCAAAAGGAAGGCCCTGCAAAACCTGGAGAGTGGGGGTGAGTCCTAAAGAACTCAGTGAGTGGAGCTATAAAACTAAAAAATAAAATAGTATTAGATATACTCATATTTAAAACAATATATTTCAAAATTCTTAAATCATAAACCAGAGTTTTCTCTTTCAAAACTTTTGAAATCAAAGAAGAAAATATCAGCATCATCATCAGAAATGTCATCGGTCAATCTGTACATAATCATGTGGTCTTGGAGCGTTGTACGCACAGTCCCCCAAGCCACCAAACCAGACAACAGTGGTGTTATCAGTGCCACCAACCTGTCTCTGAAATATCCGGGTCTAGGTATACCGGCCACGGTTCCGGTTCGGAATCGGAACCGAATCGGTTGGAACCGGACGGTTACCGAAATCGGAACCGTCAATGACCGGTTCGGTTGGGGTTCCACCCCAATGCGAACCGGTCGGAACCGCTGGAACCTTACGGTTCTATAGGTTGGAACCGTAGGGTTCCAACAGGAACCCTACCTTCCCCAACGGCTAGTAGCCGTTGGCCTAATACAAAAAAGTTGTTAAGGCTAAAAAAATACTAATATATCCCTAATACCGGTAATAAAACGGTTTTATTTAGGGGCATTTTTGGTATAAAAAAAATTCTATAATTCTATAAATAAGATTCATTTTTCATTATTTCAACACACCAATTTCTCAACTCTCTCAATTTCTAAAATTCTCTTATTCTCAATCTCAATTAGTTATTATCATTCTCAATTTTCTTATTCTTCTTACTTATTTCTTTAAAAAATAATGGCAAGCTCATCTGAGAATATAATGTCAAATATGCCAACCCAAGAGAGCGGCCCTAGTGTCGGTGCACAATCACGGAGAATAGAAGTTAAGGCTCGTTCCTCTGATGTTTTCAAAATTCATTTTCATTTAGACCGCCAAGAAGATGATACTTCAAGAGCAATTTGCAACCATTGTGGGGTTTCTTACAAATTTTCTGGTGGATACGGCAATATGATCAAGCACCTGGAAAGACATCATGTGGTTGAACTTGGAATTGATACGACGCAAACTCAAATGGCCAGGTATGCATCATCTAGTAGAGGTACGAGTGCTGTAGATTTATTTAAATATTCTGATGTAAAAAATAGAGAAGAATTTGCGAAATTAATTTGTATGGCACATCTTTCTTTAAGCTTGGTAAAAAACTTCATTTTACTAATTACGTGCAACATGCTTTAAATCATGCTGCATGTAGAACGACTCGAAACACAACAAAACGTCATATTTTTAAATTATACAAAGATGAGAAAATTATTTTAAATGAATTATTTAAAGAGATTAAAGGTCGTATTTCTATATGTTCTGATATTTGGAGTGACCATTGGCAAACACACTCATACATGGGTGTGACTTGTCATTGGATTGATGCATCATTTTGTTGGGGCAGTTGTGGAACCCCTAGGGTCGTATCAGTGCTCCGGGCAGCGGAAATGGTCTAACCCATGGATATAAAGTATGGGTGTAATTTTAAATCATTTAATGAAATACTATATTCCATTATGAGTGTATAGGAAAAAACCGGAACTGAATCGGAGTCCGGAAGCTCCCGAACGAAGCAAAACAAAATCAGCGCGCGCGAAGGGCGCCGCGTTCGTGAAGCACACGCGCTACAGTGCGTGTGGCCCTTTTTTATTATTTTTTTTTTTATTTCACTTGTTTGCATTTAAGCTTCAGCTCTCTGGATTCCAGAGAGCTGATGTAATTAAGGTCTTTGACCCTAATTGCTCCCGATCTTCCCTAAATACTTTAAAAATACCCAAAATTAATTTTTAATTTCAAAACCAACATAAACACATGTTATAAAATAAAAATCTAGTTTTTCAAAATATCAAATATTTTTCCAAAAACAATAAATTTATTCTAAATACGCATTAGCGTAAATTTTGAATCCATTACACAAACCATTTTAGAATCCCAATTACGAAATCGTGTCTCTGAACAATTCTAGTCCACCTAAAGGTGGTCAAGTGAATCTAGAATGGTAGCCATAGCTCTAAGCTTTAATTTAGAGTTCCAAACTCTTATTAATTGTTCCATGTCCAACATGAACATTTTGACCTAATTACAAGCATGTTGTGTTTATACTTCTAAAGTATCCTAACACAATTGATTAGCCTTATTCACATTAAGCTATGTGATCATGCATCTAATACAGAAATAAACATAGCTTTGGAGAGGATCAAACATTACCTAGTAAGCTTGATGCAAGATCCAATCTACTTCTCATTTGTTGAAATTGTTGGAGAACCTCCAAGGTGTGCAAGCTTGACTCCAACATCCAATCTGTTTCCAATGCTTTCAAGCTTCACTTCAAGATCCAATCTTGATTTCTCCTAGATGAAATGTTGTAGAGACCTCACAAGCTTCTCTAAACACTTCTCTAACTTAGGCTAATCTCTCAAGAATTTGTTTATGCTTGTATTTGAACTTGTAATTAAAACCTTCCTAAAGCTTGCTATTTATAGCAAAACTTAGGCAATTTTTAATTAATAAAAGTTGTAATCAACTTTTAAGTGGGCTTAATCTAATTTGTCCAAATATGTATAATTAGGTGTGACTAATCTCCATTGTCTCCCACTTTAATTTAAAACAATAAATCAAACCAAAGATTAGGAAATGAATTAGTTTAATGTTTGCCACCTTGATTTAATCCAATTAAATCAAGCCAAAACCATATATTATCACATACTTACAATTACCATAATATCCTCAAATGGTAGAGATAATTATGATTTTACAATTAAGCCCTTGTGTAATTATTGAATTAATCTAATTAATCCAATTAGGTCCAAGTAAATAATCAATGTTATCCAAAAACACTTGATTATCTTAGTTGATAATTATAATATCGAATATTATATTTTATCAAAAATATCGGCTACCCAAGTGCTCAACGAGTACACTTCATATTGGGACTCTCTAAGTTCAGACACGTTCGTCATATAAGCCTAGCTAATATGTACGCAATTCGGCCACCCCGAATTCGCGAAGAACACGAACGACCTTTCTGAACTATACAAGTCGAGGTCATCACATATGTTTAACAATCTCTCTGTCGTAGGCTATCTGAGTTGTGCTTAGGAAACATAGAATATACCGTCAAGTTTCCAAGACGCACATCTCATGTCGACATGTCCACAATTCCTCATAACTGATGCGATCCACCCTAGGTGATCGACTTTGGACAAATATTTAAGAATCGTGACTTTACTAACATGAATACATAAACCCCTTATGGTACACATATGGGCCGACGGATCCTATCTTGCTTCGCACTTGATTACTGAGTGCATCGGTCCACACCCAACGAACATCTAGAGTTCTGACATACATGGCATCTAAGTGTAGATGATCTCACACAAAATCAATGATATCCTATAGTCAAAGGATTACATATGCTACTCGACTCGATGAGATTCCTATTGACGGTGGTGTGTACTTCAAACTATTAGGAATCACTTGTGATTCATTCAGTATTCACTCCAACGAATACCCACATGTCTATACGAGTTTCTAAAACTCATGGTACATCGCGTTAAACCATTGGAACTCAAATTCCAATATACGACATGTGCTAGTCTTCTAGGTTATAGGAAGTCGACCGTATTCCAAAACCAACGACTACTTTAAGAATAGTTTACACCTAGTGTCAAGACCATTCTAAGGTCGATGTCATTCTTAGCATATTTATACATCACTTTAATACGCGTAATGACAATACCATTAATGAGGTATGAAATGAAAAATGTAGTAATTTTTATTAATAAATAATAAAATGTACAATTCGGATTGGCACTCCAAGCACCAACTCCATCAAACTCCCCTTGCATAGTGCCAATCTGGATGATACCGTAGTCTCATCTCCTATACCTTTTATATCGATAACTTAGGAGGTAAGGCCTTTGTAAGCGGGTCTGCTATATTGTCTTGTCCTTGAACCTTAAGACCAACATTCTTTTCGTTCAATTATCTCTCTAATTATGCGATATTTCCTTTCCATGTTTTAGACTTGGAATGCGCCCTCGACTCTTTAGCCTGTGCGATGGCTCCGTTATTATCATAGTGTAATGGGATCCAATCCGCAATACTAGGCATAACGCCAAGTTCTGTGATAAAATTTACAATCCAAACGGCTTCTTTAATAGCTTCTCAAGCCGCTATAAATTCCGCCTCAGTGGTGGAATCAGCTGTTGAGCCTTGCTTTGAACAACGCCAACTAATTGCACCACCGTTAAGGGTAAATATGTATCCTGATGTAGATTTTCTATCATCTGGATCTCCCTGAAGTCGGAGTCTGTATAACCCTTAACTTGTAGCTCATTTTCTCCATATATCAGAAACTTATCATTTTTGCCTTTAAGATATTTTAGGATATGTTTCACAGTTGTCCAATGATCATTACTACTATTGATCAGATTGATATCGGCTAGTCACACTAACGCATATGGTAAGTTAGACATCCTAACTATCTCTTCCTCTTCCTCAGTTTGAGGTGCCATTTTCTTCGAAAGATGTATGCCGTATCGGAAAAGTACATTTGCTACCTTGCAGTTGGTAAAACTATACTTTTCTAACATCTTGTCTATTTACGTCGATTGTGACAACCCTATAAGCTTCCTGACTCTATCTCGGTAGAGCCTTATACCTAGTATATAAGAAGCTTCACCCATATCTTTCATGGAGAAGTTCTTGCAAAGGTAAGCTTTCACACTTTGCATCATCCCTATATCATTTCCTATGAAAGGATGTCATATACATACAAGATTAAGAAAACTATCATGCTCCCACTAACTTTCTTATAAACACATGGTTCTTCCCTCTTTTTTGATGAATCCAGATAATCTAATTATCTCATCAAAATGACGATTCCAGCTTCGGGATGCCTGTTTAAGTCCATAAATAGACTTTTGGAGCTTACAAACCAAGTTTTAAGTCTCACTAATACCAAACCCTCTGGTTGTTCCATATATATATCCTCTTCAAGGAATCCATTTAGGAAAGCGTTTTCACATCCATCTGTCATATCATATAGTCGTGATATGCAGCAATGGCTAAAAGAATCCTAATGGATTTTAGCATGGCTACTGGTGAAAAAGTTTCCTCATATATCAATCCCAGGACGTTGAGTGTAACCTTTTGCTACTAGTCGGGCTTTAAAGGTTTCCACCTTTCATCGAGCCCTCGCTTCCTTTTGTAAACTCATTTACAACCAATAGGTTTAACTCCTTCAGGAAGTTCAACTAAGTCCTAGACTTGATTGGCATGCATTGAATCCATTTCGGATTTCATGGCTTCTTGTCATTTTCCCGAATAGATATCCAATATCGCTTCCTTATACGTAGTCGGATCTATTTCCTCCAAGAGGAGAACATCAAGGCTTACATCAGATGTTAAAAAATAATCTTTCAGGAGGCCTTGATATTCTAATCGACTTACGTAGAACCTGTGTTGTAGATCCTTCACCTAGTCGGATCTCTGGTTCCACCTCAGGTTCTTTAATATTGGGATCAAACTCATCAAGTTTAATCTCTCTACAATTCTCACTTTCTCTCAAAAATCACTTTTCAAGAAAAGTTGCAAAGCGAACAACAAATACATTTCGTTGTTCGGAATCGTAGAATTGATATCCCATGGAATTATCAGGATATCCAACGAACCTACATTATATTATACCCTCTGGGTGCTAGTTTATCCCGCTGCGTAATTCTAACGTATGCAGGACAACCCCAAATCTTTAAATGCTTAAGACTTGGATTTCTACGGAACCATATCTGATAGGGGTCGTAGAAACAGCTTTTGATGGAACCCTATTAAGTATGTAGGCAAGCTTTGTAAAGCGTAACCCCAAAGGAAATAGGAAGATCTGTATAGCTTATCATGGATCGCACCATATCCAATAAAGTATGATTTCTACGCTCAGACACTCCATTGTGTTGAGGTGTTCCTGGTGGGCTATATTGGGCGAGAATTCCATTCTCCCTTAAATAATTTCTAAATTCTTCACTCATGTATTCACCGCCTCGCTTGATGAATTTACTGGTTTGTTTTTCTACTTCGTTTCGAAATATTTTGAACTTGTCAAATGTTTCTGACTTATGTTTCATCAGATAAACATATCCATATCTAGACTTGTCATCTATGAAAGTTACAAAGTATGTGGAACCATCATGAGCGGCATGATTTAATGGACCACACACATCGTTGTGTATTAGTTCCAGTAAATCTCCAGCACGGTGTCCAACACCTTGAAATGGGGCCTTTGTCATCTTTCCTTGGATACATTACTCACAAATCGGATAAGGATCTAAGGTAAGATTTTAATCAAACCATCCTTTACCAATTTGGATAGACGTCTAACACTTATATGGCCCAATCTCATATGTGCATAATTCAGTATTATTTAGTTCAGACTTCCTACTTGTATTTTTCTCTATATTAAAGACATCTCTACATGTTTCCAAAACATAGTGACCGTTTGATAAAACATTCACATTTCAATAAATTTTCTTTATCATACAAACATAAAGTTTCATCCTTAATGTTAATTTTATATCATTCTTTATCTAATATAGGTAGTGATATTATTTGTCTGATAAGTGAGGGAACATAATAACAGTCATGCAAATCTAATTTACATCTATTTGGGAGATCTAGAACAACAGTTCATATGGCCTTGACATCCAATGCCTCGCCATTGCCAACTTTAAGCTGGATCTTCCCTTTATTCAGCCTTCGTTTAACCCTCATTTCCTGCAGGGAATTGCAAATATGAGTGGGACTGCCAGTGTCTAACACCCATCCACTATTTGCATCTAAGGCTAATGAGATGTCAATAATTGGAAAAATACAAAGCATACCTGAGGGTCCTGTTTTAAGCTCTGGACGGTCCTTCTTCCAGTGTCCAGACTTCTTGCATTGCAGACATTGATCAATAGCTACTTTCGATTTTGCGCCTTTGCGTTTCTTGGAGTTTTTCTTTGATATCTTCTTCTTCCTCGTCTTAATTTTCTTTGACTTCCCAGAAGTCTTTGAAGAGCCAGCTCCACCATGGAGATACAATGTGGGGTTGTATTTCTTCAAATCTTGCTCCGCCGTGCGTAGCATGTTATGAAGTTCTTCGTATGTGGCTTGCATCGAATGCATATGGAAATTCATACAAAACCAGCATAAGAACTAGGCAAAGAAGACACAGTCAAATTACGGCCTAGCCTTTCATCAAACACAATGCCTGTCGTTCAAGATATCGAATTTGGTCAATCATGTTCAAAACATGAGTGCTGACAGCTCCTCCCTCCTTGAGTTCAACACGGAACAGTTCCTTAGACCTTCGATAAAGTTTCATCTTTTGATTTACGTCGAACAACTCCTTGAGTGTTCGCATGATGCTCCAAGCATCTGGTACTTCAATGTACTGTCTCAGCAAATCTGGAACCATCGATCTTAAGATGTAGGATTTCACCTTTAGGTTATCATCCTTCCATCTATCAAAAGTTTCTCGCTCTTCTGGAGTGGAGTTAGGATCGATATCAACAGGCAGTGGATTGATAGTGACATAAGTTAACTTTTAATACTCCAAGACAAGGCGTATGTTCATTTCTCATTTGAAATAGTTCTCGGCTCCTTTTAGCTTATTGGAATCTAAAAGTTTCATCAATGGATTAGCGGCACCCATCTACAAGACAACATTTTTGAGTAGTAGCAGAACAATTTTCATTTAAAAGTGATAACACTAATTGATTATGGAATTTTAAATCTATCAGTGCCATCCCACTACTTTACGTAATTTCGTTATCTCCATTAACGGAAAAATAGAAATTTGACTATCAAAATTTCATAGCGGGAAGTGGATCCCATGACATTTACTCCAGCCTCACACTAATGACGATATTGGCCTTTGTAAACTCATTAGGTAGACCTTCAAGGTCAATCACTTCATGTGACTCCTAGTTTGGTCCTGAACCGTTTCTTATCCTCACACTAATGACGATATTGGATTAAGACGTGTTCTAGGTGTATACTTGTCAATGTGCACTAATGAGCTTCGTATGTACACCTCACACTAATGATGACGATATTGGGTGACTACGTTAACTCATCACGGTACATCTAATGTTTTACCGGAGCGACCTAAGTTCCGAGCACTTATACCCTCACACTAATGACGATATTGGATATAAGTAGTAAGAACCTATTCATCTCTGTATTGACAAGACGGACCATCCAATAATGCTCCAACATTATTAATACTATTACTTAAAAGTAATCACCTAATCACGGGAGATTTATGACAATCAAGTCATTAACTTAATTAGGTCAAAGTTTTATTTAAAACATGAAATACATATCTAATATGTCTTATGCATAATTAAATTAAAATTGCTATGTAATAGATTCAAAATATGTGTTGTGTGGTTAAGCTTTTGCTACGGATACCATTATGTTGGGGCAGTTGTGGAACCCCTAGGGTCAGATCGGTGCCCCGGGCAGCGGAAATGGGTCTAACCCATGGATATCAATTATGGGTGTAATTTTAAATCATTTAATGAAATACTATATTCCATTATGAGTGTATAGGAAAAACCCGGAGTCCGGAAGCTCCCGAACGAAGCAAAACAAAATCAGCACGTGCGAATGGCGCCGCGTGCGTGAAGCACACGCGCTACAGTGCGCGCAGCCCTTTTTTTAATTATTTTTTATTATTTCACTTGTTTTCATTTAAGCTTCAGCTCTCTGGAATCCAGAGAGCTGATGCAATTAGGGTCTTTGACCCTAATTGCACCCGTCTTCCCTAAACACTCAAAATACCCAAAATTAATTTTTAATTTCAAAACCAACATAAACACATGTTATAATAAAAATCTAGTTTTTCAAAATATCAAATATTTTTCCAAAAACATAAATTTATTCTAAATACGCATTGCGTAAATTTTGAATCCATTACACAAACCATTTTAGAATCCCAATTAGAAATGTCTCGTGAACAATTCTAGTCCACCTAAAGGTGGTCAAGTGAATCTAGAATGGTAGCCATAGCTCTAAGCTTTAATTTAGAGTTCCAAACTCTTATTAATTGTTCCATGTCCAACATGAACATTTTGACCTAATTACAACCATGTTGTGTTTATACTTCTAAAGTATCCTAACACAATTGATTAGCCTTATTCAACATTAAGTTATGTGATCATGCATCTAATACATAAATAAACATAGCTTTGGAGAGGATCAAACATTACCTAGTAAGCTTGATGCAAGATCCAATCTACTTCTCATTTGTTGAAATTGTTGGAGAACCTCCAAGGTGTGCAAGCTTGACTCCAAGATCCAATCTTGTTTCCAATGCTTTCAAGCTTCACTTCAAGATCCATTCTTGATTTCTCCTAGATGAAATGTTGTAGAGACCTCACAAGTTTCTCTAAACACTTCTCTAATTAGGCTAATCTTTCAAGAATTTGCTTATGCTTGTATTTGAACTTGTAATTAAAACATCCTAAGCTTGTTATTTATAGCAAACTTAGGCAATTTTTAATTAATAAAAGTTGTAATCAACTTTTAAGTGGCTTAATCTAATTTGTCCAAATATGTATAATTAGGTGTGACTAATCTCCATTGTCTCCCACTTTAATTTAATACAATTAAATCAAGCCAACCAACGATTAGGATTAGTTAAATGTTTGCCACCTTGATTTAATCCAATTAAATCAAGCCAAAACCACCTATTATTACATACTTACAATTACCATAATATCCTCAAATGGTAGAGATAATTATGATTTACAATTAAGCCCTTGTGTAATTATTGAATTAATCTAATTAATCCAATTAGGTCAATGTAAATAATCAATGTTATCCAATAACACTTGATTATCTTAGTTGATAATTATAATATCGAATATTATATTTTATCAAAAATAATCGGCTACCCAAGTGTTCAACGAGTACACTTCATATTGGGACTCTCTAAGTTCAGACACGTTCGTCATATAAGCCTAGCTAATATGTACGCAATTCGACCACCTCCGAATTCGCGAAGAACACGAACGACCTTTCTGAACTATACAAGTCGAGGTCATCACATATGTTTAACAATCCCTCTGTCGTAGGCTATCCGAGTTGTGCTTAGGAAACATAGAATATACCGTCAAGTTTCCAAGACGCACATCTCATGTCGACATGTCCACGATTCTTCATAACTGATGCGATCCACCCTAGGTGATCGACTTTGGCCAAAGATTTAAGAATCGTGACTTTACTAACATGGATACCTAAACCCCTTATGGTACACATATGGGCCGACGGATCTTATCTTGCTTCGCACTTGATTACTTAGTGCATCGGTCCACACCCAACGAACATCTAGAGGCCAGACCATGAAAGGTTTCTGACATACATGGCATCTAAGTGTGGAGGATCTCACACAAAATCAATCTCTACCTACAGTCAAAGGATTACATAGCTACTCGACTCGAGGAGATTCCTATTGACGGTGGTGTGTACTTCCAACTATTAGGAATCATCTGTGAGTCATTCAGTATTCACTCCAACGATACCCACATGTCTATACGAGTTTCAAAAACTCATGGTACATCGCGTTAAACCATTGGAACTCCAATTCCAATATACGACATGTGCTAGTCTTCTAGGTTATAGGAAGTCGACCGTATTCCAAAACCAACGATGAATATTTACTTTAAGAATAGTTTACACCTAGTGTCAAGACTATTCTAAGGTCGATGTCATTCTTAGCATATTTATACATCAATTTAATACGCGTAATGACGATACCATTAATAGGTATGAAATGAAAAATGTAGTTATTTTATTAATAAATAATAAAATGTACAATTCGGATTGGCACTCCAAGCACCACTCCATCACATTTACCATGCAAAAAATGACTGTAATGCATTTAGAGTTTTATGATGACCAACATACTGCACGAAATAGTTATAGAATGATGAGGTAATTTTTGATGAATATGATTTAGTAGATAAAGTTTAACAATTGGATTTGATAATAATGCATCTGCAAATACTGCATCCATTAATGATTTAAAAGAAATATGTCAACCAAATTAGGGGGTCGGTTTTTTCATATTCGTTGCACATGTCATGTCCTTAACTTATGTGTTCAAGATGGTCCTGAAATTATTATCACCTTCATTGATCCTATTAAGACGACACTTAATTGTATTTGGTCATATTCTCAAGTTAGGAGAGAATGAGCCAAGTTTTGTAAAATAAATGGTATTAAACCGATTAAATTTTCAAGAGATGTTCCAACACGTTGGAATTCAACTTATTTTCTTTTATATCAAGCATTACAATACAAAAATGCATTATGTAGTTTTTTTTCTCAACATGTTCAAAATATCACACTTTTTCCGAGTCAATGAGATATTTGTGAAAAAATTTAGATATTTTAAGAGTTTTTAATGATGCTACTTTAATTTTTAGCGGTGTTTATTATCCTACAGCACATTTATTTCTTCTTGAAAGTTTGAATATTGTTGGTACTCTCGATGAACATGTTGAAAGTAGCGATCCTAATGAAATTATTTTGTTCGAAGCCATTACTGCTATGAAGGTAAAATGGTTGAATTATTTTAGAGAAATTCATTTACTTTATCTTATTGCTGCTGTTTTTGATCCTAGATTAAAATTAGAAGGTTTGAATAGTGTTTTACAAGCTTACTATGGTTATTTAGGAATATTAAATGAAAATGATATTACAAGAATAATAGTGAGATTAAGAAATGATTTAATTGAGTTATTTAATGATTATATTGTAATATATAACTTAGGAACATTAGGTGAATCTAGTAGTAGCGAACCGATAATTCAAACAAAACTTAGCGCAGAGGATCGTTGGTTACTGCAACGAAATAAAAAAGTTAGGGATACGACAACTAATAACCCCGAATTAGATAATTATTTATTTATAAATTTCGAGTTTTCTACTGAAAGTTTAGTTAGTAAAAAATTTAAAATCCTTGAATGGTGGAACCGACATCAAAATATATATCATGTTTTATCAATTATTGCTAAAGAGATATTGGCAGCACCTATTTCCACAGTTGCGGTTGAGCAAGCCTTCAGCTTGGGAGGCAATATATTGGAAGTTAGACGATCTTCATTACATCCAAGCACTCTAGAAGCAACAACTTGTGTGGATGATTGTACTCGAGCTGATCTGAGATAACAAGAATATGCCCCCGATGATTTCGAAGACTTGTTCGATAATGCATCTGCAACAACAAGTGCAAGTGGAACCGGAGCTGAAGGATCAACTGATAATGATGATTGATAATTAAAAAATTGTAAATTTACAAAGGGGAAATATCTTAAAATTGTAATGGAACTACGTGAGCTTTGATTCCTCTCACCCCTGGAGGATACGTAGGCAACTTAAATTTTTTAAAATTTAAGTTCAAGCTCTTCAATTTAATAATTTTATTTATTTATTAAATTAATATAATTTATTTTAATTAATTTTGAAATTTAAAAAAAAAAAGTTGGAACCGAATCGGTCGGTTCCGGTTCGGTTCAAGGTTCCGGTTCCACTTAAGTGTGGAACCGGAACCGAACCGGAATAGAACCGGAGACTGGCCGGTTCGGTTCCAAACCAGAACCGAACCGCCGGCCAGGTCTAGGTCTAGGGGCGTTGTACTCACAGTCCCCCTAGCCAAAAACTCAGGATCTATAGGCATCTGTCATCTCTAGTCCACTATCCCGTGTGCAAACGTCTATATCCGGTATCAATACCGATACTCATCAATACCATGTCTGTCAATTCCATATTGGAATCAAGTTACATCTGAGGTGGTTTTTCTCTCATGCCTCTAAAATCATAAAATCATACCTTTGAAATCATTTTCATCATCAAAATATTAATCTGAAACCAAACTCAAATCATAATTTTCAGCTCGTTTGAAATGAATAATTTCACGTATAAATCCATCAAAACAAGATTTGCAAAACTGTAATCTGAAAACATAATTAAAATTCTGAAATAAATACTCCCAGATAAAAGAAAAATATCCACTCACAGAGCTAGGGCAAATCGGGTGTGATATGCGGCGTCAGTGACTTTCGAGTGGCTTGACGTTGATCTAATGCCAAAGAAACCGTTAGATTTTTATTTAATAAATGAGAAAAGTATATATAATCAAAGATAAATGTTCATACTTATGGTATAACTTATCATGTGGTTACTTATCTATACAAAGCCCCTAGAGTACCCCTAAACGTCTTAGAATTAAACCGGAATGGTTTAAAAAACAATTCCTGGAACAACGTTTGGTGTCGCGACGCAGACTTTCTACGCGTCGCAACGCGAATTAAAAATCCAGTAATCATGCTCTGCCTCACGCGTCGCGACGCACTCTTTCCTTAGCGTCACGACGTGAATCATTTTCCAGGATCCAGAATTTTAATTACACTTAATACATCCCTTCCTCAACACCATTCAAACCACAATCAGAACAAATACATTACTTAGCATCAATTTCACCCTTCAATACTACATCAATTTCACCCTTCAATACTACCATATAACCAAGCCATAATTATAACAAATATACCATATAACATCAATTACACCTTCAAGCAACCATTTATAAATCCCAACTCAACTTCTCATGTAAGGATTTTACAAAATGGGGAATTCTTCAAATCTTCAATTCCTAAACTCAAAACCAAATATTCACCATTAATCTCAAGCCAATAACATTCTTCAAGCATCAAATCATCAAAACTTTGCAATTTAAGATTTGGGTTTTTACCTTTCTTACCTTAAATTAAATTATTTGTTCACAACTTGAGTTACCCAAGCTTCCTTTCTTCATTTCTAAACTTGCATGTGATTTTGGAGCTCTAGATTTGGTGGAAATGAAGGAAAATTTTCTGGATGAAAAAGACTTGGTTTCTTTGCTTAGGGAGAGAGGAAGAGGAAATAATGAAGTGAAGAAAAGAAACGTGAGGTAGAGTTGTCTCTTTTCTTTTTATTAATTTCATAACATAAAGCATAAGATGGACATTTGTTAACAAGGCTTACAAATATCACCAAGCCTTGTTAACAAATGTTATAAGGTATAAGTAGTAATTAACACTTCCTACTATAATGATATTGGTCCAACTATTAAAACTCATATCGGATCTTAATATATTAACCCAAATATTATCAACATTGCGACATTAATCGGGTTTTTATGCCATCTCCAAATTTATTCGCTACCCCCCCCCCCCGGAATAATTAAATCTCGGTCACTGAATTACTAACCCAAATCAAGTTACGAATTCAAGTCGTTACAAACAATTACTATTATAAAAAAGACAAAATCAATTATAATCATGAACTCTCACACAATTTATTTTTTTTTTTTTTGAAATCGTTGGAAATCTCGCCGCCAAACCACTCTTTACGAGCTTAAGCAAAGTAAGTAAAACCTCTGACTGTCTCAGACTCTTACAAGAAACGCATTCCCTGGATTCGAACCCAGAAACTCATGGTGATATTCAGAACCCTACACCACCAAGTCAAGCCCCTTAGGGACAACTCCCACACAATGATTATAAATAATTAAATATTTTTAAAAAAAAAAGCAAAATAAAAAAAGAGATATATATATATATATATATATTAACCAAAAGAAAGCTGACCCAATCATAATGACTTTGTTGATAAACATATGCACTTGGAATCTCTTCTAGAAGACTTTCTTTTCATTTTATACTTGATTGGGATATAATTACTGTTGGAAATGGTGATCGAGTACCATTCACTTTTTGTATGAATATTTGATATTTATGCATTATAATATTTATTTTATCATGGTTATTTATTTATTAATATGGTATAACTCTTACTTTTATTTATATATTGTAAATCTAAAAGTTAGATTACTCTAAGAGTTAGAGATTTCGAGTTACACTCGAAACCTTATCTGAATTTAGTAAAGACCCGAGAGTTACAACATATGGTGATATAGTTGCAAGAGTTGCAAATGGTGTTGAGAAATATCACACATTCTCTCGAATATAAATTTTTCCTAGTCTATATATATTGACATGGGTCGGTCATTATATTGGTAAGACTAGTGCATTGTCTATATATATGTAATGGACATATGGTTTGTCTCAACAGACTGTGAGCTTGGCGGAAGTTCGTATAGAAATGCAGATATTCATTAGTTGAATGAGTATCGAACAAACTCATAAAATATGACTAATAGATATTTCATAAAACTGTCAATAGTTGTCTTTTCGAGTTGAGTAGTTATTGTGGTCCTTTGACTTGAGACACCACGGTGGTCTTGTGAGTGATCCTCT
Organism: Zanthoxylum bungeanum; assembly: GCA_019454045.1. Lineage (NCBI taxonomy): Eukaryota > Viridiplantae > Streptophyta > Magnoliopsida > Sapindales > Rutaceae > Zanthoxylum > Zanthoxylum bungeanum. Next base: position 20,604 of record SKCR01017437.1, on the reverse strand, counting down.
ATGCATGATACCATAAATGTCAGAGACCTTTCATGGTCTGATCTCTGGATGACTGTTAGGTATAGACCGATGCACACGAAAATCGGTGTGTTGTTAAGATGAGAATTCGTCAGTTCATATGGTTGGATTATGTTTCCGAAATTTTTCAAAGTATATTCCATAAATCTTTTGGCCGAAAGTTCGTTAAAGAAATTATTTCTTTAACATTATAAATAATATTCAAAAAAAATTTCTATATTATTTATTAATGAAATATAATTATGAAAATTTATTTTTATATGAGTAGATAAGGTTTTGACAGTATAACTATAACCTTACTCAATTGGAGACGGTAATGACGAATTAATTATACATTAGCGTTTTAACATCGACTTGTATGGTTCGACGTGTCGTGTTGTTTAGTCATGATTTGTAGGTGGACAGGCCTTCATGAAATATGTATATAAATATATTAGATATATATGTATATATATACGTAACAACCGAACGTGAACCTAGAGAGTTCTATTATATTAAGTTTACTCGTTGAGCACTAGGGCGACCTCTCGTCAAATATTGACAAAGTATTTTTGGGTATTTAGGATTAAATTGTTTAATCCGATAATTCATGAGATGAATTGAATTAATTAATTTTATATCAAGAGTTGATTTAAGTTTATTGTATAATAGATGAAAATTTGATTTACATTAAATAGTAATTAATTAGTAAATTAATTTAATGTTAAATTAATATACAAAATTAATTACTTAGATTATAAAATAAATGTATTAATTATTAAGGTAACTATAGTTAGTATAATTGAATGGTTTTTGTTAAGGTAACCAAAATCATTTAATTGTAATTTTTGTTACCTTCGTTGGTGTGAATTATTTAACTTTGGTTAAGTTAAATTTTGATTTTGTGGTGTAGGGAAAAGATTTCCTTAAACCATGGTTTAATTAAATGGTTGGGTTTGTTTTCTTTATATTTAGTTTGATAAAATAAAATAAAATAAAAAAGGGGAATGGCTCATTTTTTTTTTCCTTTAGCCTGCCGAAACCAAGAAAGAAAATGAAAATGGGTGGTTGTTCATTAAGCTAGCTCACTGCCGTTTTTTTTTTTTTTTTTTTTTTTGAAGAAAGAAAATTGTTTTGCCTTCTTAAATTCAAGTCAAAAATCTCACCAAAAATTACCCAAACAAATAATCAAGAACATGGAATTAATCACTAAGTGTTAAGGGTTAATTAGTGTTCTTGATGTTATAATTTATTTGCAATAGGATCTTTAACACAAGAGCTTAGAATACAATTTAATGAATTAATCGGATGATCCAGGGAGCGTACCTGATTTAGAATCCATATCTGCAGGCGGAAATTCTGATAGATCTGTTGATATTGCACTGAGGAGATCACCCTCTACTCCCCACTTCTTGATGGTGAGAAACTTACTCGCCCTTATTAAGCTTCCTTATTCTTTTAAAGCCTTTCTTTATAAAGCTTTTCTTTTTCTCTCTCAATTGCTCTCTGCAATTGCTTCTTTTAATTGCACAGCCATTTCTATTCTTTCACACATGCCAGAGAAGTCTTTATGCTTATTTAAGCTCTCGGCAATAGTAAGATAAGATGCAATTATTTGATTTGATGTAAGGCTTATCTTAATGCTTTACATCAAATCAATGTTTACATAAAAGAGAGATAATTATGCATAAGCTTAATAATTAAAGGAAGCTTATTGAGTAAGCTATATAGGGGAGTGAGAGTGAGACCTTAGCTCACGAATTTATGGAGTGTAACGGGCTCACCCTCAAAAGCCCATAAACAATTCCAAAGCCCGCTCTAATATCCACCTCAAAATAATATAGAGTTGCAGCCCACTTTATTAGATCAAACAATTGAGCTTCACAGTTTCTATTACAAAACCAATTATCTTAGCGCTTTATATTAAAACCTGTATCACAATTAATATAGCCCTAATTAGAATAAAATATTCTAACATTCTCCCACTGGGCGATATAATTGTGGATGTTTTAATGCTAAAAAAAACTTTATGGATCCAATATTGGTTCAGAAACAACTCTAGTAAACCATTCCGTCCAATAAGATCGTAGATATAGAATCATGGCGGTACCTACATTATAATGCAACATAGTTCCTTCCATGGTCACGTATACCAAACAACCTTATCGACATGAACAAGATGTGATAGAGCAGTAAGATACAATAGCACCCACTTTATGATCTAAAAAATACATGTGCTATTTTCTCTTATCGGTCCCCCAATTTCTCTACTTTATGCAGCCCAGGCCACATGAGAAATCAAGGCTTAAATATAAGCATGTATGTCTTCTATTATCCCAAGATAAACTTTATGTGTCACAAGACATACCAACAAGGCTTTATAACTTTATGCCCCAAGCCAATGCTTATGATTGACACACATCATAAGACTTTACACAATGATATATCAAACAATAAACATAAATATCTCCAATGAAGATGCACCTTTATAGATAATCATTGCAAAATACAAAATACATGTACGAATGTACAAACAAAATAACATAGAGCAATGATGCCTCCCACTAACCTAGGGTATCAAAAGACTTTACCAAACCCATACAAGCAACATGCTTACAAAAAACAATGGGTCGAAGACCTTTGGTCAAAGGATCAGCAATCATATCATCTGTACCGATATGCTCTACCGGAATGTCACCTTTCTTAACTAGCTCCTTAATTGTCAAGTATTTGACCTCCATATGTTTTGACCCAGTGATATTCTTATTATTTTTCGCAAATAATACAGCTGAAAGATTATCACAATATAACCTTATAGGTAGCCTAGAAATGGAGTCAACAACTGACAATTCTTTAATGAGATTTCGTAGCCAAACAGCCTGTGACGCTGCACCAAAACATGCTACAAACTCGGCCTGCATTGTGGAAGAAGAAGTTACAAGTGTCTGCTTGACACTTTTCCAAGATATAGTTCCATCTGCTAGCATAAACACATATCCTGAGGTAGATTTCCTATCATCTGAACAACCAGCAAAGTCAGAATCCGAATACCCTACTAGTTCAAGATTCTCAACCTTTCTGTATGTCAACATGTAATCTTTAGTCCCCTTAAGATACCGAAAAACTCTCTTGGTAGCAGTCCAATGTTCCTTTCCAGGATTAGATATAAAATCTTCCCAGTACACCAACTGCAAATGCAATGTCAGGTCTAGTGCATACCTGTGCATACATCAGGCTTCCTACTGCACTAGCATATGGCACTGCTTTCATGGACTCTCTCTCAACCTCATTCTCAGGTGACTGTGCCAGGCTCAATTTATCACCTTTAGCAATTGGCACATCCCAAGATTTACAATCATGCATACTGAATCTCTTCAGTATCCGCTCAATGTATGCTTTCTGAGAGAGACCTAATACCTTTCGAGTTCTATCTCTGTGGATTTCAATACCCAGAACAAAAGATGCTTCTCCAAGATCTTTCATATCAAAATGTCTAGACAATGACTGCTTTACCTCATGCAGCATTCCTAGATCGTTACATGCAAGCAAAATATCATCTACATAGAGAATGAGAAAGATATATTTGCTCCCACTGATCTTGATATATATGCATCTATCAACTTTACTTTCCACAAAGCCTAAAGAGGAGATTACATTGTCAAACTTTAGGTACCACTGTCGTGAGGCTTGTTTCAAACCATAAATAGACTTTTTAAGTCTACAAACAAGATGATCTTCACCATCTTTCTGAAATCCTTCAGGTTGTTCCATATAGACCTCTTCGCTTAATTCTCCATTGAGGAATGCAGTTTTAACATCCATCTGATGTAGCTCTAAATCATAATGAGCTACTAGTGCCATGATACTCTAAATGTATCTTTTGAAGATACAGGAGAAAAAGTTTCAGTATAATCAATTCCTCCTCTCTGAGTAAATCCCTTGGCAACTAATCTGGCCTTAAACCTCTCAATATTCCTTTGGAGTCTTTCTTGGTCTTATAGACCCATTTACAGCCAATAGGTCTACAACCTTCAGGTAATTCAACAAGCTCCCACACACCATTATATCCCATAGATTGCATTTCATCTCTCATTGCATTCCACCATAGATCAGATTGAGAACTAGAAACAGCTTCTTTAAAAGTTGTTGGATCAGTGAAATGGCTTATGTCATAATCAATCTCATTTAGATAAACTTCATAATCAGAGGGAACAGCAGACCGTCTTACCCTGGTTGACCTTCTTAATGGAACCTCTGCAGCTATATCCTGTAATGGCGGAACCTCGTTTACCTGTATGGGTTCCTCCTCCATAACTTGATTAGTTGCAGGTGTAGGTTCCAAGGTCTCAGACTGTATGGGTATAGGTATATGAACCATTCTGGTCTGTTGTCCTTGATTTGAGATTTCTGTATGATTATCATTATCAGCCACATCAAATTCCAAGAACTTAGCTGTTTGTGATTCTACAATCCTATAACCCCCTTCTCTACAGTAAAATCTGTAGCCTTTAGAATGATCAGGGTATCCTATAAAATAGCAACGAGTAGATCTGGATTGCAACTTACCTTCAGTGGGATTATAAAGGCGTACTTCTGAAGGACATCCCCAAACACGGAGGTGACTCATGCTAGGTTTCCTACCAGTCCATATTTCAAAAGGAGTTCTAGAAACAGACTTACTTGGAACTCTATTGAGGATATATAAGGCCGTTTTAATTGCCTCACCCCAAAGGAAGTCTGGGAGATTAGTTCTAGACATCATACTCCTTACCATCTCTTGAAGGGTGCGATTCCGCCTTTCGGCCACACCATTCTGTTCAGGACTACCTGGCATAGTAAATTGACTTACTATTCCACAATCCTCTAAGTATCTGGCAAACGGTCCCTTTATTTGTCCACTGACCCCATGTTTACCATAATACTCACCACCCCGGTCAGACCTAACAATCTTGATAATTTTTCCCAGCTGTTTCTCAACTTCAGTCTTGAAGATCTTGAATTTATCAAGGGCTTCAGACTTTTCCTTAATCAAGTACAGATATCCATATCGGAAAAAATCATCAATGAATGTTATATAATACTTATTATTGCAAATTGGGGTGAATAAGGTCCACTTATGTCTGTATGAATAATTTGTAAAAGATCGGAGCTACGAGTGGATTCCTTTTTCTTTATTTTGGTTAGTTTACCCTTACAACAGTCAACACAAGTTTCTAGGTCACTGAAGTCAAGAGTAGGTAGGATATCATACTTTATTAACCTTTCTACTCTTTCCCTAGAAATGTGGCCAAGTCTTTTATGCCACAACATGGATGACTTTTCTTTATTAAGGGTCTTTTGGCAATTTGTTCAACATTATATGAATTGGAATAGACCTCACTTGATGCTAAACAGAGACTGTACAAACCGTATGACAAAACACAATGGCCAACTTTATTGGAGTTGAAATATACAGATACAGAACCTGTATTAAACTCAAAACCATAACCTTGTTTGTCGAGTACAGATACTGATATCAAGTTTCGTCTAAAAGATGGTACATACAAAACACTTGTCAAAACAAGTTCATAATTGGAGTCTAGTTTTAAACAAACATCTCCAACATAATGTACTTCCACCAATTCATTATTGCCAACTACGAGCTTGAACTCATCCTTATTTGGTTTCCTCTTGTTTATGAATCCCTGCAATGTGAAAGCAACGTGATTAGTTGCTCCACTGTCAAGCCACCAAGAACTGGATGTGGCATTAACATAATTGGATTCACATACAACAAAAACCAAGGAGTTACCTGTATGCCCATGTTTCTCTAACCAAACTTTATACCTGGAACACTCTTATTCTTATGCCTTTCTTTTTAACAAAAGAAACATTTAAGTTCTTTCTTGAAGACACCTTTAGTACCACCCACAGCACTTGTCTGACCAGTTTTATTGTAATTCTGAACATTACCAGAAGCTGAAAATTTAGATTTCTTACCTTTCTTGCGAGGCTTAGAAACAATTAGAGCTGTATCTGTATGCCCTGCCTTAAGTTTCTCTTCCTCAGCAACACATATGGCAATGAAATCATTAACATTCCATGGTTCTTCCCTCGAATTGTAAGTAGTTACAATTGTACCAAACTCTGTAGGCAGAGTATTCAATGCTTGATGGACAATGCAAGCATCTGGAAGAACAATGTTAAGATTTTTCAGCTTGTTCTGAATATGGACCATCATCAAAATGTACTCCCTAACACCTCCATTACCATTATACTTCATTGAGTATAATTGCTTCAGAAGGGTACCAATTTCTGCATTGATTGAGACTTTATATCTTGCAGATACAGCTGTCAGGAAATCTTTTGCTATAGAGGTTTCTTGAAGACCACTTAGCAAATGCTCAGGAATAGATCTCTTTATAGTCAAATAACACATGCGATTTGACTTATGCCATACTGTATGCAGCTGCTTATCCGTATCAGTACTGGAACTATTAATATCAGCTGGCTTAGGAGTGTTCATAGCAAGATCAATATCTGCTAATTCCATAGCCAACAACACATCTCTCTTCCACACTTTAAAATTGGAGCCAGTCAACATCTCTATAGTCACAGTGTTGTTGTTAACTGAAAAGGTGACTGAAAAACAAATAACAATGCAATTCTTTAGTTTAAGCACAACACAAGATAATAAATACTCCAAGTCATAAAAGAGTATTATACCAAGAATTTTAGCACATCACTGTATAAACACCTTTGGGCAGAATATACAATATGTAATTAAAAATTCTTCATATAAGACGATTCAGAAACTTATCCAATCCTCGTAAGTCTACCACCTTGGGTGAATAAACCACTCAGACTAGTCCATTCCCAACCATATGTCTCATATGTAACATTTCTAAAATTTAACATACAATCCACATCTTTGGACAGAAGACTGCACATCAAAAATAGAAACATCCCTAAAACATGCGAGACCGTCATCACTTAAAAGATTCAGTGAAAAATATCGCTTTGGTGGCTGCAGTTCCACTAAACTCATAAGCAATTCTCACACCGGGATACACCTTATATTATCTTGAAAATAACATTTATAATGTAATTTTATTCTTTATAGACAAGGGGCCGAATTGTCCATAAAATTACATTCCTGAATATTGTGACAAAATTTATGAGAAAATTAATTCTTTATATTTATCTCATGTCACATAAATTAATTGCATTGAAATTTTACTTTATGAGAGACAATTAATTCTCTCTAACCAAGTGACAATTTTTATACCCATGTATAAATAAAACTTTATGAGATAACAATTTATCTCTTAAATTGTCACACACAATTAATTATGACTTTATTTATAAATTTTGGGATAAAACTGAAATTAAAATGAAGTCCAGGGATCAAATATAATAGCTGGGACCGGTATGCTATTATCAAGGGGTCAAACTGAAATCTGGCAAAACGATACTGCTCGCGTGTGATTGCGCATGCAACGCACGCGCCAAACAGCTTCTTTAGGAAGCTGAGCAGCCAACTTCTTTAAGAGGCAAATCCATTATTTTAAGTCAAATCAACAAAACTAATATGCTTTCTTGACTTTTCAAAGCCAACCAACATTTTTGCCATTTAATAATTGAGATAAAGCAATTTTGTTTTTGCAAAATTAATTTTGCTCACAATCTGTATTTGCTTCCCTTATCCCCTGAAATCCCATATCTGAATTTCTATATACCATATTTCAGTTTCATAAATCCAAAACTTACAGATCTGAATTAATAATTAATCCAATAACCTTATGTGCTTAAAAATTGGATCAATTATTAACAATCATCAACAGATCAAAATAATATGAATCTAACAAAAAATCCATCCGAAAAATTCATCAGATTTTTCTTCAATTTTATGAAAAATCCATAGATTCTAAGATTGTGTTCCTGAAGCTCTGATACCACATGTTATAAATTTATTTGCAATAGGATCTTTAACACAAGAGCTTAGAATACAATTTAATGAATTAATCGGATGATCCAGGGAGCGTACCTGATTTAGAATCCATATCTGCAGCGGAAATTCTGATAGATCTGTTGATATATTGCACTGAGGAGATCACCCTCTACTCCCCACTTCTTGATGGTGAGAAACTTACTCGCCCTTATTAAGCTTCCTTATTCTTTTAAAGCCTTTCTTTATAAAGCTTTTCTTTTTCTCTCTCAATTGCTCTCTGCAATTGCTTCTTTTAATTGCACAGCCATTTCTATTTCTTTCACACATGCCAGAGAAGTCTTTATGCTTATTTAAGCTCTCGGCAATAGTAAGATAAGATGCAATTATTTTGATTTGATGTAAGGCTTATCTTAATGCTTTACATCAAATCAATGTTTACATAAAAGAGAGATAATTATGCATAAGCTTAATAATTAAAGGAAGCTTATTGAGTAAGCTATATAGGGGAGTGAGAGTGAGACCTTAGCTCACGAATTTATGGAGTGTAACGGGCTCACCCATCAAAAGCCCATAACAATTCCAAAGCCCGCTCTAATATTCACACCTCAAAATAATATAGAGTTGCAGCCCACTTTATTAGATCAAACAATTGAGCTTCACAGTTTCTATTACAAAACCAATTATCTTAGCGCTTTATATTAAAACCTGTATCACAATTAATATAAGCCCATAATTAGAATAAAATATTCTAACACTTGAAGCTTTGATTTTCCTAGGGTTTAAGAGTTAAATTTGGGAAAATCTTGTTGTCATTCTTGAGTGAACAAACCACCTTTGATCACCAAGATTTGTTCTTGAAGAAGCTCAATTTGGTGGAGAAAGAATGAAGTTCAAAGCTTGGAGGAATTGGGGATTTTGGATGCAAAGCTTCAACAATTGGCAAGGGTTGAAATCAAATGTTGGTAAATTTAATTTGTAAATTTATTGTTGTTTTGTTGATGATTTTTTGTTGAGAAAAATTGTTGTGGGAGTGTTGAATAATTAGAAGCATGTATGTGAGGATTGAAGCATTCAAGTGTATGAAAAATTGGTATATAGTTGATATATTAATTTTGTATGCTTGGATTAATTTTTCAAATGTTGAAAAATAATTTTGTATGTTTGGATTAATTTTTTCAAGTGTTGGAAAATTAATTTAATGCTTGGATTTAATTTGTCAAGAGTTGATAAATTGATTAAAGTGTGTAAAATATTTAATTGAGATTATGGTAATTATTTTAATGCATAAATTTGGTAATGTTTTTTAAAGCAATGAAAAATTAAAATTTGTGATTAAAATTTTTTATTCACTATTTAGTCATTGCCGAAAAAAATAATAATAAAAAATAATTTTTTTTTTACTCGCTCTCGAGATTTGATCTCAGGCGAGTTTCCGTTGCGTTCGGCATTTCCGTACCTTATTCAACAATTACATCTGCTTCCTTTCATCTCAATGTGTCTTAAGACCTCCTCCAATACTTGGCATTTTCAAACCCATTTTTACAGAACTGATAATCCTCAATGGTTTGATCAATTTCAGCTTGTGAATTCATCACAAAAGGTCCATATTGAACCACTGGTTCATTCAATGGCTGCCCTGCAATGAGCACAAATCTCAATGGCTTTGAAGATTTGTTCCAAACACTTAGGCCATTTCCAAGTCATAAAAGATTATGACCTGATACAACTGATGAATCTACTGAGCCAAGTACCCCTTAACCTTCAACTGTATACCCAAAAGCATTCCATGTTTCTGGGATTCTCTGGTGCATTTGAGATCTGGGTTTTAGAGTAAAATCAAGAAACATTGTTGGGGTTCCATTGATTCTCCAGCTATTACTCGAACTTCAACCCTATCGTGCTCTGCCATTTTAATGTCCTCACTTTGAATCTCTTGATACCTTTTGTATGTGCCCTTTTGTATGCTGTTTTTGGGAGAATATTGAAAGACAAAAATTTTAAAAATAATTTTTTTTTTTCAAAACAAAAAATAAATTAATTAATTAAAGGGTTTGTTAATGGAAAAAATTCTGAATTCTGTGGAATCAAAATGATTTTTCCTCTCGGATCTCAATTGAGATCCTAAATTATTTGATAGTCTCAATTTAAAATCAATAAAGGATTTTGAATCATTTTTTTTTATCTTATATGTAAAATTAAAACGGGACGGAAATTGATAAATCCTTACCGTGTTATTATTCAAGACTCTTGTTGGGTTGGATATTGGGGGAAATATTTTGGGGGGTGGGATCCACTGTACAAGAGTCAATAATCGGAGTTTGCATTCTTAAGCATAATAAATAATATAAAAATCCGAGAAATAAAAAACTTATAGAAATAATTCAAAATAAAATAAAAAAAATAACAATATACCCGAAATCTAAGAAATTGATTAGGTTTTGTAGGCGGCTACTATTTAGGTTTCTTATTTTAATATAAGATTATATTTTTATATTGTAATAAGTATTTTTATTTAATAATTTATTATTTTAATTTTATAATTTAATAATAAAAATATTACTTATAGATATTAAGTAAAACATATGTTTTTTTTTTTTTAAAAAGATGATTATTGTAACACCCCATTGTAAGAGTAACATGGTTGTTATTCTTGTTACATCGTCAAACTAAATTTAATTTATTTTGACGATGTAACAAGAATAATAGCCATGTTACTACCATTCTAATTGATGAGTAGAGGTGACACTTGCCAAGTTTGTCACATCCTAATATTTTCGGGACGTGATCGGTAGGAGACGACATTACCATCTCCATAAACCTCTGATGTGTACATTCATGACGTGTCATGATTCATAACTGAATGGACTATTATTGAATACATACATGACTAAAATACTTAAAATACATGAAACACGCTAGACATAACCTGATTTATATAAACATACGCATATAACTCGCCACATGGCCTTCCTTGAAACCTATGTAAACATGTGTGTACCCCTGACATTGTGTGCCCAATGACTGAATCTAATGACTGCGGTGATTTTGACTTATTTCTTATCAAATTTGAAAAAACAAATTGATATGAAAGTTATACATGTATGTCTTAAACTTTCTGACAGTACCAAGTGATAAGATTACACCATCAAGATGAGAGAATGAAGGGAGAAAATCAAGAGATCTCAATATTTGTAATTATGTCACTTATCTAGTAGTTAATCCCTTCATTTTATTGTAATCTCCTTCCTATTTTAAATTTCAAATAATGTGTATATATAGTGCTCAATGGCATTGTGAATATTAAGAAAAGATATATTTCTTCAACTTGTCCTCTGCAAACTTCTACATGGTATCAGCGCCCAGATCCCTTCTCTAATTTTTTTTTTCCAACATCACTTGGCAAACTTTTCTCCCCTACCTCCTCCATCCTCTGTTCCAATGGCCTCCGACGGTACCCAAAATGTCATCCTCAACACCCAAGAACCTACAAAACCTTTGATCATAGTTGCCATCCACAACTCCATCAAACTCACATCAACGAATTATCTCTCATGGAAAACCCAAATTGAAGCCATTCTCATCGGCTATGATTTACAAAAACACATTGATGGAAATCATCACACCCCACCACGTACCATCACCACCAATAATGTCACTTCTCCAAATCCCGAATATCATACCTGGCTACGCCAGGACAAACTAATCTTTGCAGCTATGGTCGGCACCCTATCACCATCGCTAGTTCCTCTCATCACCCAATCCACCACCACCTATGAAGCCTGGCAAACCCTTGCCAACACCTATGCCCGTCCATCTCGGGGTCACATCAAACAACTCAAAGATCATCTTAAACACACATCACCAAAGGCCCTAAAACCATTACCGAATAAATGCAATCCATCAAAACCACAGCCGATCAACTTGCCGCCCTTGGAAAACCTCTTGACCATGAAGATCTAATTGAAAAAGTGCTTGACGGACTTGACGATAACTATCAATCCATCATCGACTCTGTCAATGGCCGTGATTCCACTATTCTCTTTGATGAACTCCATGAAAAACTCATCAACAAGGAGTTATCTCTCCACAACAGGACCAGCTCCCTTCCACCCGGCATCCGCGCATCCCACCAATGTTCGGACCTACAACCGACCTCATCCTAATAACATTGCCCAGACCGGTCGGTTTGCACCCACCACCAACCCCCAACTTCCCAGACACTCTTCCACCAACACTAGAACCGACCGACATCCTCCTCGTCCATTTCTTGGTCGTTGCCAATGGTGCCCAATCAAGGCCATGTGGTCTCCCAATGCCCTCTCTTCCGCCCGCAACTTCCCCGGTGCGCAACCACAAACCCGGTCAACCAACTCGTCCAACCCTCGCACGCCCAGTCCCTGGCAAAATCAAGCAAATGTTACCACCACCTCTTCATCCAACCCTAACTGGCTTCTCGACAGTGGAGCCTCGCATCATGTCATTACTGATCTCAACAACCTTGCTCTCCACAATCCTTATGACGGCACAGATGAAATAATGATCGGTGACGGCACTGCACTCCCCATTTTCACCACGGTTCTACCTCTCTTAATACTCTTACTCACTATTTTACCTTATCTAATGTTTTATATGTACCCACTATGAAACGTAATCTTATCTCCATTTCTCATTTTGCAAATCCAATAACACTTCCATTGAGTTCTTACCCTCTTCTTTTAATGTGAAGGATCTCCGCACGGGGGCAATTCTGTTGCAAGGTCGGACTAAAGATGGTGTATACGAATGGCCGACCTCCCCCACTCGGTCACCTCTAATCGCCTTTTCTAGTGTCAGAACTACTATACCTGAGTGGCATCATCGGCTCAGGCATCCTTCATCGTCGATCTTCAAAAATATCATGTCTTCATTTAATTCAGATGTCTCTCTTTCCTCTTATCTAAATTTTAATTGTAATTCGTGTCAATGCAATAAAAGTCACAAGTTACCGTTCTCTTCATCTACTCTTACTACATCTACACCTCTTGAGGTTATATTTACTGATTTATGGACCTCCCGGTCTACTCATTTGATAACTTCAAATACTACATAATCTTTGTCGACCACTTCACCAACCAAATACATTTGGCTTTATCCCCTAAAACGAAAGTCAGACACCCGTGATGTCTTTGTGCGCTTCAAAGCGCTAGTCGAAAAATTCTTCAACCCCGCCCTATCATAACTATCTACTCTGACAATGAAGGGGAATATCAAGCCCTCTCATCCTTCCTCACAATCCATGGGGTCTCCCATCTCACTTCCCCTCATCACACGCCTGAACACAATGGGTACTCTGAACGTCGTCATCGACATATCGTTGAAACAGGTCTTTCTCTCCTTACCCACTCATCCATGCCTCTCTCATATTGGCCATTCGCCTTTTCCACTGCCGTCTATCTTATCAATCGCATGCCTACACCAACCTTACACCACACTCACCTTATCTCCAACTCTTCGGCCATATGCCGAACTACTCGAAACTGCGCAGCTTTGGCTGTCTCTGCTACCCTTGGCTCCGTCCTTACACATCTCACAAACTTGCGTCTCGGTCCTCTCCCTGTGTCTTCGTCGGATATTCTCCCACTCAGAGGGCTTATCTATGTCTCGAGCCCTCCACATATAGACTTTACACCTCCCGACATGTCCGCTTCGTTGAGTCAATTTTTCCTTTTGCCAACTCTCAAATGTCTCCCCATCGTACCACTCCAACCACCATCTCTGAATGGTGCTCCATGACCTTACCGGTACTGGACTCACCATCGCCGAATACCGACACTGCACCCCCACAGCACTCAACACCCACCGGTGCTCCGATCCTACCCCACCCTCCATTACACAGTCATCCCACAAGTACCACAACTTCACAAGAACCGGCCGATCAACAAACCATAAATTCGCGCACAACCAACCTAGAGCATCATCATCCCTTGCCGAACACACCCAAACCGACCGACCACAAACACACAACCGAATACCATCCCTCCCCAAACACACAACCCTCTACCGACCACATGAACATCCCAGTTTACACCCATGTCCGACCACACCATCCGACCACAAGTCCGATCGCACGCACCACCCAATCCCGATCACACAAACTCCGACCACCACCAAGAACGCCCAAACTTATCACCCATCCCCGACCAAACTCCCAACCAACCACATAATGACTCAACTTCCGCACCAGGCCCGAACACACCAAACCCGACCGACCACATGACCACTCAACTTTACCACGAGTCATCGTCACTCGTTCCAAGAACAACCTCCATAAACCAATTCAAAACTTAACCTCACCGCTCAGCTTCAAAAACCTACCCTCGAACCCACCACCATTACCCAAGCCCTCAAGGACCCTGAGTGGCGTCAAGCTCTGTCGGAGGAGTATAATGCTTTACTTCGCAATGAAACATGGGAACTAGTGCCACCCCGTCCCGACCAAAATCTGGTCGGCTGTAAGTGGATCTTTCGCACCAAATTTGAAGCTAATGGTTCCATTGACAGGTACAAAGCACGATTAGTTGCCAAAGGCTTCCATCAACGCCCTGGCATTGACTATTATGAAACCTTCAGTCCAGTCATCAAGCCGGCCACTGTTCGGATTGTTCTCAGCCTTGCGGTTAGTCAAGGATGGTCTCTCCGACAACTTGACATCAATAATGCTTTCTTCTTCAAGGCACTCTCACTGAGGATGTTTTTTATGTCACAACTTTCGGGCTTCATTGATCACGATCATCCCCATCACGTCTGCAAACTTCGCAAGGCTATCTACGGCCTCAAACAGGCCCCTCGAGCATGGTACCAAGAACTGCGCCAATTTCTTCTCCAATCCGGCTTCTCCAACTCACATGCCGACACCTCACTGTTCATCTTCAACAACCGCCACACCCCACACACACACTATACCTCTTAGTCTATGTCGACGACTGATGAGTGGTAAATCTATCATTATTTCCCACTCATTTAACCTAATATTGTGTATAGTTTCTTGAGTTTTGTGAACGTTTTGATTTATTTTGTGTTATTATTTTGCAGATAAATAAGTTTGGAAAGCATTGGAGACAATTTGGGGGCAAAATGGACAAAATTGGACAAAAATGGCATTTTCGGTCATTTTGGCGTCGCGACACTGAAGCCTTGCGCGTCGCGACGCCCAGCCTGCGCCAGATCTGCTAACGTACGCCGTCAACCACGTGTCAAAATCTGATTCGTCAAAATCTGCTAACGTGCGCCGATCATGCTAACGTGCGCCGTGCCACGTGTCACAATCACAACGGTTCTACTAACGTGCGCCGGACGCCACGTGTCAAGATCCTATTCGACCAACCTAAGCGCGTGCCACGTGTCCTCTTCCTATTGGACCGAATAATCGATGAATCATAGTTTGCCACGTGTCAGCATTCTATTAGACCGAATTTCCACCCAATCACAAGCTGACACGTGTCAGATTTCATTCGACCGCATTGCCAGCCAACCAGAGCATGACACGTGTCTCAATTATTGCTGCCGACAGACGCGTGGTCAACCCGCGTGGACTCCGTGTAACTGTTTCCAGCGTCGCGACGCTAGTGCATTTTGGGCGTCGCGACTGGACCAAAATCTGCCTATAAAAGGAGGCCGCCAGATTCATTTTTCTTCATGCTCTCCTTGGGAAATTCTCCCTGATTTTATAGGAAGCATCTATTTTTGTATATATAAATAATATTTTTATTTTATGTCTTTTAATTTTCAGTAATAGTAGTTCTCTTCTTCTACCTTTCTTTAATGTTTAGTAGTTAATTTTCTGCTGGGGATAAGGTGAAGCTTTTATTATTTTAATTTAGATTAATCTCATTTAAATATAATATGGAAATTATAATTCAAAATATAAAAGATTATCGCCTTAATGGCTGGTTTTATTTATTTGACATAATGTGGCACCGCCTATATGGCTGGTCTTTAGGTGACAGGTAATTACCGCCTATATGGCTGGTTTATGTTCAAATACTATTACCGCCTTTATGGCTGGTCGGACTTAATTTGACTTAATTAAGAATACCGCCTTTATGGCTGGTCGGTAATATCATGTTTAATTTCTGTATTATATTAAGAGAGATATCTAAATTATAAATAGTAAAAGTGGATCCCCAACCCCCAGCATTTTATTTTTATTCTAGGGAAGTGATGAAACACAATACACACACTTAATAATTGATTTTCTTTTTATGGGTAGTTCTTTAGTTTGTTTATTGAGTCTTAAGCTTAATGCGTCTTGTTAACTGGCAATTAATAAGATTGATGGGGTAAATCTAAAATGAACTAGACATAGGGATTTTAGGTTTCAGCCTTAGATTCAATAGTCCACGATCTTCCTTGAGGATAGATAACCCTTTTAATAGATTTCCTTACAGGATAGGAATATACCTGTCGGGCGGGGGTAGCCATAATTGGAACTTAAACTTAATGAATCCAGGTAATGTGGTTGACATAGGAATATGGTTCAATTGGATTATACTGGGTATTTGCGTCTGACCATCGGAAGAGGCTTTTGCATATCATCGTGTTCCAGGTTAACAAATTAATTTATTACACATAAATAAGAGAGTCAATTCATCTTTTTAACAGTATTGTGTGGAATCACGACCCTAGATCTTTTGAGTTTTTTATTATTTTCCTTAGTATTTTCTTTTGTTTATTTTATTTTTATTAAGCATTCCACATTCAACCAATCAAAGCAATCAATTCCCTTCTCCCAATAATTAGATATCTGTAAATAAATAGATTCAATAATTAATAACAACAGTAGGAATTAAGTCCTCGTGGGATCGATATTTTTATACTACTTGAACGATACGTGCGCTTGCGTTATACGTGTGTGTTTACGCCGGTCAAGTTTTTGGCGCCGTTGCCGGGGACTTATTTTTCTTGAGTTGTTAATTTTGAAACTATCTAATTTACTTATATCTAATTTTCTTTCTTTTATTTTGTAATTTTTATTTCTTTTGTTTTCAGGTGATTAAAAAAATCGAACACTACTAGGAGATTGAAAGATCACGAGCGTTACAAGAAGATACACCCCAAATCTGGGAGCAACAGTCCGGTTTTCTGAGGCCTGTTGTACAGCCCAACAATTTTCACTGGATGCCAGAACCAAACAATACTACATTTGCTCAACAGAACTCAATGTGGAGATGTGACATATGTAATGGTAACCACCCAAGCGATTATTGCGAGTACAACTATAATTCAGGGTGGCAGAACTATCAGAATCCTTCATGGTATGATGAGCCAACATATTTCACAGAACCATCACATTTTCCATCTTATCCATCATCTTCCTTTGATCCTTATCAAGAACCACAACAATCCGAGGAAGATCAATTAATTCACATGTTTAAAGAACAAGAAGCTCGATTTGATGCACAAATTCAGAGTAACGCAGAATCCATACAAAGAATGACAGATCAGATCAGACAATTAAAGAAAAAACAGAGCTACATACCTCAAGAACCATTTTCTAATGACACTTCAACAGAGGAGGAAGCTGAGAGAGAATCAAGAACCAGAGGTATCAGTTCAGGAGCCGAACCGGCAAAGTCTCAATTTGACTTTTATTATTCAGATTCTGACGAGGATGAAGCTGAGCTGTGTGTACCAACTGCACCAACAATTGAGGATGGAATTCTGTATCCTCAAAATGAAGATCTTGGAGAGATTCCATAGCACAAATGTTTGATGAAGATCTACCTGAGCCAATCATTTCAACCAGATCAGAGGATGAAGACCTAAAATCTGACATTTCTTTTCAGGTTGAAAATTTTGAAACATGTATTTCACAGATGACAGATGAAGAGCTGAATGCAAAAATTTTCAAATACATCTGTGAAGAGAAGGTGGAGCAAGAAGCAGAGCAAATAGAAGAGCAAATGTCTGACTTTATTAAAGATCCAGAGCATTCAGGAAAAATATCACTGTTTAGGGGAGTACTGATTAAAGAAACCACCCAGAAGCTTGAAAGAATGGAACTTCCATTCCAAATCAAGCACCATACGAGACCTCCTGATTTTCTTTCTTTCTTTGCAGGAACCACTGGAGCAACAAAGATCAAAAAGGTGGCACGAGCAATGACTGAGATAAATTATTTTTGCCACTTTACCGTTGGAAGAGACCTTCAAAAGCAACGCTCACGGGATTGTCTTTAATCGGACATCCAAAACGACATTGAAACCTCCTTAACAGATGGATTTCAGTCACGTCTGGCTGAAGACGAAAAATTTAGCGCTAGCAGGGAGGCAACCCATGCAATTGTTTTAATTTCCGTTTTCATATTTTGTGTATACATGTGTAGACTTTTTAATTTTGTGTGTTATTTTTGTAGGGAAAGGCATAACGAAGCATTTTAAGACAGAAGGAATTGTGTTTGGCAATCAAAAATGAGAAACAATTCATTTGCGATGGCTGAGTAAGGAATGAAATCTTGAGACACATCCTAATGAATTTATACTACGCGAGTGGCGTATTGCGTACACAATTTTGTTGCCTTAATTATTGCTTTGATTTGCTTTTCTGTTGTAATTATCTTTATTTTCGTAGACAGGATCCAGACTTTTTGACCTTTCACGATTTCTTTTTTTGTTTAGCTAACAATCGTCCTTTGGAAGATATTAGTGCTATTATTACTCACCTTTTTCAGGTTTAAATTTAGCCCGTCATTGCACTTTTGAAGGCATCCAGAGTTGAGAAAGAAATACAAAAAAAAAATAATAAACAAAAAAAAATGGAAGCCACTTCAAAAAGACGAGTTGAAAACATTTGTGGTTTGTTTTTGTAGTACTGTTAGTACTAAACCACAATACATAGAAGCAGCACAGGAATTGGGTCGAGTTTTAGCCGCAAGGAATATGCACTTGATATATGGCGGAGGAAATCTTGGATTAATGGGGATCGTTTCAAAGGCCGTACAGGAAGGAGGCAGTCATGTTTTGGGAATCATCCCAAAACCCTTGGCAGAGGCAAATCTTATTGGATCATCAAACGGAGAGGAACTGATCGTGCCAGGTATGTCTGAACGACTGGTAGAAATGATTAACCGCGCTGATGCTTTTATTGCTTTGCCAGGTGGCTTGGGCACATTGGAGGAAATTTTTATTGTACTATCTTGGGCGAACCTGAACATACACCAGAAACCGCTTGGACTGCTCAACGTTGATGGATTTTATGATTTTCTTTGTGTGTTTCTTGATGATGCTCGGAGAAATGGGTTCGTGTCGAAACCTATGAAAGAACTCCTCTTTACTGCCAGAACTGCTCGGATCTAATTGACCAACTCATAGCCTATGAACCACAAGTTGACCCTATCATTTCAAAGATAAAATGGTCCGATGATGATCGTGGTAAGAAGCGTCGAATAAATCTGGATCTTAACCTTTAATTTCCTGTAAAATTTCAACTAACCAGGTACGATTTTCTAAACTCTTCTTCTACTATTTAAGACATTGGGGACAATGTCACATTTAGGTTTGGGGGTGAGGTATAGTTAATAGTACTTGTTTGTATTGTTGTTTTATTTTTAGTCCTAAATTTTTCGAAAAATACAAAAAAATTGAAAAACTTTCAAAAATTACAAAAATATTTTGCGATTGTGTGTTTTGACTAAAAAGGAGAAATTGGTAAAGGATAGCTGAGTAAGGAGTTTCCACTCCCGAGACGTATCTCAAACCTATTTCGAAACAAGTTAATTTTTGTTTATCTCCTTTTAAATTATTTAATTTGTAGATTCTCCATAAAACGGACTAAAATGGATCTTCATATGCTCAGTTGGCAGGTATTATCAACATGCATAGTAACATACAGACATTAGCTGTAATTGAAAAGTTTGTAATATTCGTGCTCTAATTTAATTGGAGGAAGCATCTATAAATAGTAATGGAATAAAAAAAAAATTTGATGTACAAAAATAAAGTATCTAAGATCCGGGTTATTAAGTCTGTAAGGGTGTCTTAACACCTAGTGCCCTAAAACCAACTGGTTTGGGAGTCACTGGCCCAAAACTCGTTACATGGATCGAAGATGCTGCAAAAATATATTTATATCTGAAGTCTGGGTAATTAAGTCCGTAGGGGTGTCTTAACAACCTGGTGCCCTAAAGCCAACTGGTTTGGGAGCCATCGACCCCCAACCCTCGCTACATAGACGGAAGGATTGTATATAAATAAAAAGTCAAAATTCAGAAAAATCAAAGAAAAAATCAGAAAAATCAGAAAAATTATTCAATTGCTACAAAAAAGGTGTGAAATCTGATAGAACTTTAGGACAAAAATATTACTCTCTTATCAACTACACTTGTGACTGTTGTGGGCAAAAATGAATTGATTAATATTTTGTTAGCTGTGTATATGGAGAATGGTAAAAATAATCGGAGAATTTACTTCTTCGGTAATTTAGAATGAAACAAAACAACTAGTAACTTGGAGTAGAAGTTTCACCTGATTAGTCACTAACATCTTTATTCTTTTCGCTTGTCTTTTTTTTTTTTTTTGTGCATTAGTTTTAACTAACTTTTTACTTTTGTAAAAACGTTTGTGGGTATCGTTGCTGTAAGCCCTCACGAGACTACAACTCGTCCACTAGGGACACCTATGGGTTTAAAGGCTTGTTGCATA
>SKCR01017436.1:0-43803 GCA_019454045.1 Zanthoxylum bungeanum | reverse complement strand
CTTTTTTAAACCTATTTACTAATGATAGGAACAATTCCTCCAGGAAGCGGCACCAAGTCCCATACTTGATTCTGATGCATAGAGTCTAACTATGATTTCATGGCCTCTTGCCACTTCACGGAGTCGATGTCCAACATCATTTCTCTATAGGTATGAGGTTCAATCTCTTCGACTAAGAGAACATCCAGACTCTTTTCTTGTATCAAATACAAGCATTCATAAGGTCTAGACACTCTTTGGGACCTACGGAGTGTGTGTGTTGAAGGCTCTTCATCTATTTGAACTTCAGGTTCCTCCACTGGTTCGTTAGTTCCAGGTTAGACTTCATCAAGTTCAATCTGTCTATGATTACCTCCTTCAGATAAAGATTCTACCTCTAGAAATTTTGCGAAGCGAGCTACAAACACATTTCAATGCTCGGTATCATAGAACAAATATCCTTTCGTATTTGAAGGATATCCAACAAACCTAAACTTTTTCCCTCGAGGCGAAAGCTTATCTGGCTGAGCCATCCTGACATAGGCAGGACAGCCCCAAATCTTAACATAATTAAGATTCAGTTTCTTACCAGTCCATATGTCATATCGAGTTGTGGAACAACATTGGAAAGAATCTTATTCAGAAGATGAGCAGCAGTTAAAAGAGCATATCCCCATAAGTAATAGGGAAAATCTGTAAAACTCAACATCGATCGAACCATATCCAATAAAGTTCGATTTCTCCTTTCGGACACTCCATTGTGCTGTGGAGCACCCGAAGGACTATATTGAGCGAGAATCCCATTCTCCTTTAAACAATCGGTGAACTCACCCCTCATATATTCACCGCCTCGATCAGATCGAAGACATTTAATATATTTACAGTCTATTTTTCGACTTCATTTCGGAATTCTTTGAACTTTTAAAAGGTTTCAAATTTCTATTTTATCAAATAAACATAACCATACCGTGACAGATCATCAGTAAAGGTAATGAAGTACGAAAAACCACTTTGAGCAGTGTGACTCATAGGACCACATATATCAGAATGTATTAGTTCCAATAAGTCAGTGGCAAGGTGTCCTTCACTCGAAAATGAGGCTTTGGTCATTTTACCCCGAATATAAGATTCACAAGTCGGATAAGGTTCAATGGTGAGATCATGTATCAAACCATCCTAACCAAAACGCCTATATGACCCAACCTCATATGCCATAGTTCAATATTATTTATATTGCATACTTTACGTTTATTAATACCGACATTAAATATATCTTATGAGGTATGCAAAATGTAATGACCATGCTTATTTGGACAAACAAAGATCTGAACATTATATCTATCATATAAATATAAAGAACGATTTTTAATATTTACATTATAGCCTTCAGTATCTAATACAAAAGTGATACAATGTTCGCTACACATCCTGGTACAAAAAACAGTCATGCAACAAAAGGCTCCTACTGGGCAGGGGAATCTCACATAAGCCCACAACAACTACATCCAAAGAGTCGCCACTCCCGAATCTCAATTACATCTCTCCAGATTTTAGCCGTCTACTTTCCTTCAGCACCTGCAACGAATTGCAAATATGAATTGGACAAGCAAAATCCAAAATCCAACTGGACGACATAGCTTCACAAGCTAATGAGATATCAATAATGGGAAAAATAAAAGTACCTGAAGTAGATGCTCTTTCCTTTCTGATTTGCGCCAAATAATCAGGACAGTTCCTTTTCTAGTGGCCAATCTTACTGCAGTGGTGGCATTTATCTTCGGCAGCTCTATTGGGTTTATCTACCTTACCATGTGGTGGAAGATTTGTACCTTTCTTTTTCTTCCCTTTCTGTTTAGATTGGGAGGAAGCAGGAATAGCAGTGGGTTTAGGAGGGCGAGTCGGTACTCCCTTCCTTAAATCTTCCTCCGCAGTTTGCAACAACTTATGCAGCTCTTGGTAAGAACAGCTAATCCCATTCATATTGAAATACATTACAAATTGGTGATACGATGCTGGCAGAGATCCAAGTATGACACTTCGTCCTAAAGTGTCATTAAGAGGGAAATTATAGTGCCTAAACTGTTCAATCAAATCAATCAGATGAAGCACGTGAGGGCTCACAGCCTGTCCCTCTTCCAATTTTGCATGGAACAGTTCAATAGTAATTTTATGAACCGAGACCCGTTCTTGGTTCATAAAGGATTCTCATAGCCGCATCATCATAGTATATGCGTCGGGCAATCCAAAATATTACCTCTTAAGCTCCAGTGCCAAGGAATTGAGAATATATGATTTGACTCTTCTATCACTATCTCTCCACTTTTGGAGAGTCTCATGTTCCTCGGGTGATGCGTCATCAGGTATGGCAAGTGGCAACAGATCTTCTAACACATTCTATTTGTTCGGACCCAAGAATAATTCTCAGATCCAAGTCCCAATCTGCAAAGTTTTCGGCGCCTTTAAGCTTGTTCGTATCAAGTATACATGCAAAAGGATAAGGAGCAGGTGCCGCCATAACAAATCTATCATATAGATAGTGAAAAATGGTTATCAGACATAACAGTTTCATATAATATAAATCAAATAAAGCATAAATAGATCATGGATTTTTAATCTACAAATGCCCCTCCCATTATTACATGCAATACTGTAATCCCCAAACAGAATGCAAACAAACAATTAATCAAATTAAATTTAATAGCGAAAGGTGGATCCCATGAATATATTTCAGCTCACAGCTTTGGCACGATTCCGCCTACGTATATTCATTAGGTAGACAACTCATTGTCAGTCACTCAATAGTGACTCCTGGGTTCCGATCCTTGGCCATTTCTCGTTGTGACAACTTTGGCACGTTCACAAGGAGGCGTACCAAGGTTAAACTTGTCAATGACAAATTCATGATACTTGCGTAGTCCTGACAGCTTTGGCACCTTCAGGATTTCCGTTTTCGCTTGAATTTATCTAATATCATATATACATCTAGTATGGATAAATTTCTATCAACTACACCCTCACTGCTTTGGCACGATCTCAAATACAGCCATAGAACAGATATCCAAAAACCGTATTGACAAGACGGACCAAGAAATATGCATCCAATACATATTACTTACTAAAACCTTATTAATTAGGGATTTTCTGCAAAGATGAAACGTATGTAATTTAATCAAATTAAATAAATACAAGCATGTATCAAGTAAGAACATAATTAAACAATGATTTTAAAGGCATATTCATATCATGTGTCGAGGTTCAGACCTGCTCTGATACCAATTTTGTTGGGGTTTCGGGTGGTAATTCGGGTAAACGCAGCGGATCGCGGAAAATCAAAATTTTCTGATTTCAAATATTTTTCTTAGGTAGTTAAAATAAAAAAATTTATTTCAATTACCCAATACTTAAAAACTGTAATTTTTACCCAAAAATCAGATTTTTCAGAATTTATCATTTTGCCCCAAAATTTTGTATTTTAATTATTTTAGTCCAAAACTGTCAAATACAATTCTAATTGATTCCCAATCAATTCCTGTTAGATAATTATGACCCATAGCGTCATTATTTGTAAAAGACATTGTGGTTTTTGTACAAATTAATTATGTAGCAATGGAAATTGCATTTTATCATTTTGTAATTTGATTACTTAAATATATAAATGATAAAAATCCCTATGATTAGTTCCGGATTATAAGATATGAGACAGTATCAATCCATAAAGGTTTAATCATTAAATATCCCTAGTCGTAGTATTATCGAGACTGGACATCGATAATGCGGAATAGACTAGTATTGCACTTGTGCGTGTTATGCAAGCGTAACGGCACAGTTCTCATATATTTAAGTATTGGATACTTATGCAAGTGTGATAGGAGGTTGTGTTTACCGATGGTACGGAAACAGCTTCGTTCTGGATAGACCCCGCGGAATCCCATTGGTAGTTTGACTATGTGTCTATGGGAGTCCGCATCAGGGAAGGTGTATTTGGTCTTAACTTGAGACTTGCATCGCTAGTACTTGCAACAATCAATACGCTTTGGTTTTGGTCGTCTAGGACTTTAACAGGTTCTGTGTACGCCTCTTCTGGGTTTATTGAGAATCATAGTGTATTGGGTGTGATGTCAAGATGGAAGTATCACTTCAGTCATATGGAGATGATGATCACGCAGGGATACAAAACTGGTACTCTAAATGGTTGCAACCATCGGGATAATATGACATGGTCATGATTATCCAATTAAAGAGACTAGTTGCTTGTAATCTGATATATGCTTCGTACAGGGCAGACACTATTCCAGCCCCAGGCCTTGCATGTGACATCTGATACTGGATCGCTATACGCAATACTACGTATACTACGCCTGACAAAGATTATATATTCCATTAAGAATATTTATGGAGAATTAGGTAGGCACTGTGCTTTGCTAGAAGCCAACCATGTCTCGTAAATTGGTAAAAACGTAGTACGAGGTACGTACGTGTTCGGATAGTCCGACGACCGGATTTACTACCAACATATCCAGGGATCTCTTGGGTCGCTTCCCGAAGATTCACCGATGACGTATGATTCGAGCATAATTAATCTGGGATTAATTACGGAGAGATTTTATCTAGGATAAAATACTATATAAAGAGAGAGAATGATTAATTTGGAATTAATCGATAAAATAATATATTCGATATATTAAATGAAATTAGATTTCGACGCGGAATTAAAATTGGATTTTAATTCGGGCAAACGAATTAATTCGCGAGCGATGTGAATAGTAATTTTGCTTGGCATAATTATTTAATTAAATTTGATTTAATTACGTCGTAACGGATAATTGTTAATTCAGAATTAGCGAACCCGAGCCCGGGATGTGTTACGGGCCCACTCAGATTTTGAATCAAGTGTGGCCCACATGTCACATCACTTGTCACATTACTTGTCACTTTAGTTACTTTTGGTGATGGGTTTTGGTGAGAATGATGATAGCTTGTATTTCACTCAAGTTGATGGCATGAATGACTAATACCAAATATTTGGTATATCATTTTAATTGATTTTTGAAATCAAAAAGAGAAGTCAACACACTCAACTCTTACTTTCTCATTCACGGTTTTTATAGCAAAAACACTCTCCCCATTTTCTTTCATCTTGGCTGAACAAGGAGGAAGAACAAGAAGGAAATTTGTTGCAAATTTCTTTAGTTGCTAGCACATCAAGGAATCATCCAAGGTGATAGGGAAACCATCCCATAAGCTTGGAATCAAAGGACAAAGCTTGGAGCTTGGATCTTGGAGCTTGGCCGAAAACTTGGAGCAAAAAGGTTTTGTATTTGACACATCCTAAATCCGTTCATTGTAAGTATGATTCCGCCATACTTTACTTTTGTATTCACAATTTTTCATTGCTTATATGATCTTGGATAGTGTCTTAGAGACCAAAAATGGTATCAGAGCCTTGATGAACATGAAATATGATTAGGGTTAATATACTAAAATTTGGGTAAATTTGATTTGAGCATGTTTTAATCAAATTGTTTATTTGAGTATGCTTGTATGTTAATAACTTGGAGTTATGCATGATCAATTTGATGAAAATTGAATTGGATTAATTTTCCCCAATTATTTTGGCTTGTCCGAATGTAATATGCCCTAAAAGTCATGGTATTTTTTTGTTTTTTGATCATTGGATGAGTTGAAAGACATGGATATATTGATTTAAGATTCAATCGGATTGATATCGGAATCGGATATAAAAAAACCCCAAAATGCCGTGACCTTGAGAAGCATGAAATGAGATGATTTTTTTTTTCAATAATGTTGGACATGTGTTGGACAAATTAAAGCATGATTAATTGATTAAATTGATATTTTGGAAATGTTAATTTAGATAATTAATTAATGTAATACACTTTAATTAATTAAATTATGAAATTTGGAATTTTAGAATTTGATTAATTGGGCTTAATTTAGAATTGGGCTTATAATGTTGTATTTGGGCATAATGGGCTTGGTTGGGCCAAGTTGGTTTAGGTCAATTGGATTGATCCAAATTGGGCCTAAATCATTCCATTAAGTCCAAATATGACAAATGATCGTTTTATGTTTAATTGGGCCTTATAGGCCTAAATTGGTTTCTTAGCAAATAGGGTGATTCCTTAATTGGGCTTTGGTATTTGGGTTTGACCCATATTGACCAAAGTCCATGCCTTAAGAAATTAATTGAAAGCCCAATGACTTTAATTAAATAACATGGATGTTAATTGGGCTTTGAGACCCATTTAGATTAGATTTGGAATCTAAGTCGTAAATGCACATTTAAAAGTGTAGTTATTTAATTTGGAATTAAATATAGAATTAGTATTGAATACGAATTAAATTAGATTTAAATTGTAGTTCGATATAATTCAAGAATTCGTACTTTGAGTACTTATTCTCAAACGAGTTGGACTCGCGCAAAATCAAATCGTTGTTTGAACATTGGATGATCACTTTATTCAAAGATTAATTAATTGGATTAGATTGATTGAATAACATGCTTTGTGTGAATACATGGATGTGTTGAATGAATAATTTATATCGGATGGATATTAGAAAGGAAAGGGCAATTTTGGAAATTGTTGTAAATTTAGAATTTATTAAATTGGACCTGCGTTCCCAGCCTTATCTCTCTTGATTCTTTGTAATTATCTTCTCACCTAATTCCCCTCAATGTTAATGAGGTTTCTTTAATTCTATTATGTAATTGGGTAGAAGATCAAAATGATCTAGGAATTGGATGAGATCAAAATGATCTTAGAGATCTACCTAGTTAAATATCATACAGCTTGTTGGCCAAAGTCAAAGTTGTGTGTTATTTAACGAGATCCTAGCCCACTAGGAAACTAGGTTTCCCGAGTACTCAACAGAGGGTTAGAGGCTCGCCGAAAAATAGTGGGAGGCTAGTATTGAATTTGCAATTTCGTTCAAATACATAGCTTTATGCGCTTTCAAATTATTTCGTCAATTATTTTATTAGTTGGACTAATATATTATTATTTTTCTTGTAACAGTTAGATTGTACCCATACATCGTTAATCGAATAGTTGGATTATTGCGGTTAAGATGACAGGAAAGTTAAGCATTATGGATATTGTCATGGACGACAACGTCTTTAATGACACAAACTTTCAAGACTGGGATATAAATCTCAGAATTGTTCTGGGATCTGAGAAGTTACTCTACACTATAGAGCGACCTTTTGGGCCTAAGCCCCGACCTGATCAGTTGCTTGAGCTAGAGCTTTGGAAGACTCATAGCGATGACAATGCGACTGCTCAATCAGTAATGCTTGCTACTATGACTCCGCAATTCCGTCGTCAAAATAAGGGATTGGATCCCTATGAGATGATGGCGAAGTTGCATGATCTTCATCGATCTAATCTTAGATCGCAAAGATATGAGTTGCAGAAGAAGCTCTTCCGTGCTCACATGTCAGAGAGTACGTGTTTTGAGCACCATGTGTCATAGATGATTGCTGACATTGAACAACTCGGACAGATGGGCATCGTCTTCGAGGCTGAGACTTCAATAGATTTGATCCTACAGTCTCTCCCCGACACTTGGAGTGGGTTCATCATGAACTATAACATGTTGAACCAAGACCAAACTCTTAGAGAGTTGATGTCCACTCTGCGTGAAGCAGAGAAAGAGCTTCAAAAGTGCAAGAAGCGCGAGGCGCACTATGCTTCAACATCTCAGACTCTGATGGCTTGGCCCAAGGCGACTGGAGGTGTCAAGAAGAAGAAGCATAAGAAGAAGGGCAATGCCAAATCATCAAAGGGTTTTGGGAAACCTAAGGACAAATCCAAAGATGTTTGTCTGCAGTACGGCAAGCGGGGTCACTGGAAGCGTGACTGCCGCGAGTTCAAGGCACACATGAAGGAAATCAAAGCGGGCAAGGCACCGGCTTCAGGTATGTATGTTATAGAAATAAACATGTCTACTACTAGTTTTAAAAATTGGATTTTTGATTCTGGTTGTGGAACTCATATATGTACTGATGTGCAGGATCTGCAGATTAGCAGGAGACTGGCCTTAGGAGAGATTGACCTCCGCGTTGGAAATGGGACACAGGTCGCCGTTTTGGCCGTTGGAACTTTTGTTTTGGAACTGCCCTCGGGGCATGTACTTCAACTTACAGACTGTTATTATGTACCTAGTTTGACTAGGAATATTATTTTTGTATCTAGAAACACTAGGTGTTTTATGTATAAAAATGATATGGAAATTTGCACTACTGATGTAAATAATGGTCTTTATATTTTGAATATGAATCAATCTCAAACATATAATGTAACAAACAAAATTCTTAAAGTAAGTAACAAAGATGAAACTTACATGTGGTATTGTCGTCTGGGACACATAAACAAGACACGTATATCCACACTTTCGAAGAGTGGGTACTTGGACAGATTTGATCCAAATTCATATGACGTCTGCGAATCTTGTTTATTAGGCAAGATGCCTAAATCACCTTTTAGCGGTAAAGGTGTACGTGCCACCGAACTGTTAGCCCTCGTTCATAGTGACGTTTGTGGGCCCATGTCTAGCCAGGCTAGAGGTGGATATGAATACTTCGTAACCTTTACGGATGATGCATCGCGTTATGGTTATGTGTATCTTATGAGACACAAGTCGAAAAGCTTTGAGAAATTCAAAGAGTTTCGACACGAAGTATTAAGACATTACGGTCGGACCGTGGTGGAGAATACTTGAGCAATGAGTTTTTTGATTACTTGAAAGAATATGGTATTATTTCACAGTGGACTCCTCCCGGAACACCGCAATTAAACGGTGTGTCCGAACGGAGAAACCGAACTTTGTTAGACATGGTAAGGTCAATGATGAGTCGCACAAAGCTACCTATTTCCTTCTAGGGATATGCATTGAATAGTGCAATACTTATTTTGAATAAGGTTCCGTCAAAGTCTGTTCAACAGACTCCGTATGAAATATGGACAGGAAAGAAATCGGGTTTCTCATTCCTGAAGATTTGAGGTTGCTGGGCATACGTCAAACGTTTGGAAGGTACCAAACTAGAACCCAAATCGGATAAATGCCTATTTGTAGGATATCCTAGGGAAACCAAAGGATATTACTTCTATCACCCACAAGAGAACAAAGTATTTGTTGCTCTACATGTGATTTTCCTCGAGAAGGAATTCCTAAATGCAGTGATAAGTGGGAGGAAATTAGAACTCAATGAAAATCAGAGTGATACTGTTCCTCGCACAGAATCCTTAACGGAACATGAACAGTCCATCAGGGATGAGACTGTACCACAATCTTCGAATACACAAGGACCGCGTAGGTCGGAGAGAGTCAGAAAACAACCTGAGAGGTATGAGTTTCTGATCTCACCTCATATGGATATTAATCTTATTGAGGAAGATGAGCCGGCTACGTATGAGGAAGCGATACAAGGTATCGACTCCGGTTTAAGGCAAGATGCCATGATTTTCGAAATGGATTCCATGTACACCAACCAAGTTTGGACACTGGTTGATGCACCAAAAGGCGTAAAGCCTATTGGTTGCAAATGGGACTTCAAGAGGAAGACCGACATGGATGGCGACATACAAACGTACAAAGCTAGGCTTGTAGCGAAACGGTATCGTCAACGACATGGTGTCGATTACGATGAAACTTTTTCACCCGTTGCCATGATTAAATCCATTCGGATAATGCTTGCTATTGCTGCATATTTCGATTACGAAATATGGTAGATGGACGTCAAAACCGCTTTCCTTAACGGAAACCTTTTGGAGGATGTTTATATGCAACAGCCTGACGATTTTGTCGTACCAAGACTTGTAAAAACAAGGTTTGTAAGTTAAATCAATCCATTTATGGATTGAAGCAAACATCGCATTCATGGAACCAATGTTTTGATGAGATCATAAAAGAATATGATTTTGTTCAAAACGAGGATGATCCTTGTGTATATAAGAAGGTTAATGGGAGCGCACAAACATTTATTGTCCTTTACGTCGATGATGTATTGCTTATTGGCAATGACATTCCCATGTTAACGTCGGTGAAAGCTTGGTTTTCATTAAAATTCTCCATGAAGGATCTGGGAGAAGCAGCCTTTATTCTAAGAATAAAGATCTACCGGGATAGATCTAGAAAGTTGCTTGGACTTTCCCAGAGCACGTATATTGACAAAGTGTTGAAAAGATTCAAAATGGATCAGTCCAAGAGGGGACTATTGCCAGTGTCATATGGCGTCACTCTATCTAAGGACATGTGTCCTAAGACTCAAGATGAGAGAGACAACATGAGTCAGATACCGTTCGCCTCGGCAGTCGGATCGATCCTGTATGCCATGATATATATGCGACCTGATGTCTCGTATACTTTGAGCATGTGTAGTCGCTATCAGGCCGATCCAGGTGATGGTCACTGGATGGCGGTTAAGAATATCCTTAAGTATCTTAGATGAACTAATGATGCTTTCTTAATCTATGGAGATGGAGAACTTGAGGTAACTGGATATACCGATGCAAGTTTCCAAACCGATGAAGATGACTGCAAGTCGTAATCCGGGTACATATTTTGTTTGAATAACGGAGCAGTAAGCTGGAAATCTTCCAAGCAAGAGACTGTTGCCGATTCAACAACAGAAGTGGAGTACATTGCTGCAGCTGAAGCAGCAAAAGAGGCATTTTGGATCCGTAAATTCCTAATTGGATTAGGAGTAGTTCTGTTAGCAGCTGGGCACGTTCCATTGTATTATGACAATAACGGGGCTATAGCGCAGGCTAAGAAATCACGGTCTCATCAACGATCCAAGCATGTTCTTCGACGTTTCCATCTGATTCATGAGATCATACATCGTGGCGATGTGAAGATCGAGAAGGTCGCATCAGAGGACAACATTGCAGATCCGCTGACGAAAGCTATTCCTCAGCAAAAGTTTGAGCGACATGTACATGGTTCAGGTATTAGATGCTTGAGTGACTGGCTATAGGCCAAGTGGGAGATTGTTAGACAACTATGACCCATAGCGTCACTATTTGTAAAAGACATTGTGGTTTTTGTACAAATTAATTATGTAGCAATGGAAATTGCATTTTATAATTTTGTAATTTGATTACTTAAATATATAAATGATAAAAGTCCATATGATTAGTTCCGGATTATAAAATATGAGACAATATCAATCCATAAAGGTTTAATCATTAAATATCCCTAGTCGTAGTATGACTATGTGTCTATGGGAGTATTGGATACTTATGCAAGTGTGATAGGAGGTTGTGTTTACCGATGGTACGGAAACAGCTTCGCTCTGGATAGACCCCGCGGAATCCCATTGGTAGTATGACTATGTGTCTATGGGAGTCCGCATCAGGGTATGTGTATTTGGTCTTAACTTGAGACTTGCATCGCTAGTACTTGCGACAATCAATACGCTTTAGTTTTGGTCGTCCAGGACTTTAACAGGTTCTGTGTACGCCTCTTCTGGGTTTATTGAGAATCGTAGTGTATTGGGTGTGATGTCAAGATGGAAGTATCACTTCAGTCATATGGAGATGATGATCACGCAGGGATACAGAACTGGTATTCTAAATGGTTGCAACCATCGGGATAATATGACATGGTCATGATTATCCGATTAAAGAGACTAGTTGCTTGTAATCCGATATATGCTTCATACGGGGCAGACACTATTCCAGCCCCAGACCTTGCATGTGACATCTGATACTGGATCGCTATACGCAATACTACGTATACTACTCCTGACAAAGATTATATATTCCATTAAGAATATTTCTGGAGAATTGGGTAGGCACGGTGCTTTGCTAGAAGCCAACCATGTCTCGTAAATCGGTAAAAACGTAGTACGAGGTACGTATATGTTCGGATAGTCCGACGACCGGATTTACTACCAACATATCCAGAGATCTCTTGGGTCGCTTCCCGAAGATTCACCGATGACGTATGATTCGAGCATAATTAATCTGGGATTAATTACAGAGAGATTTTATCTAGGATAAAATACTATTTAAACAGAAAGAATGATTAATTTGGAATTAATCGATAAAATAATATATTCGATATATTAAACGAAATTAGATTTCGACGCGGAATTAAAATTGGATTTTAATTCGGGCAAACGAATTAATTTAGAATTAATTCACGAGCGACGTGAATAGTAATTTTGCTTGGCATAATTATTTAATTAAATTTGATTTAATTACGTCGCAATGGATAATTCGTTAATTCGAAATTAGCGAACCCGAGCCCGGGATGTGTTGCGGGCCCACTCGGATTTTGAATCAAGTGGGGCCCATATGTCACATCACGTGTCACATCATTTGTCACTTTAGTTACTTTTGGTGATGGGTTTTGGTGAGAATGATGACAGCTTGTAATTCACTCAAGTTGACGGCATGAATGACTAATACCAAATATTTGGTATATCATTTTAATTGATTATTGAAATCAAAAAGAGAAGTCAACACACTCAACTCTTACTCTCTCATTCACGATTTTTGTAGCAAAAACACTCTCCCCATTTTCTTTCATCTTGGTCGAACAAGGAGGACAAAGCTTAGAGCTTGGATCTTGGAGCTTGGCCGAAAACTTGGAGCAAAAAGGTTTTGTATTTGACGCATCCTAAATCCGTTCATTGTAAGTATGATTCCGCCATACTTTACTTTTGTATTCACAATTTTTCATTGCTTATATGATCTTGGATAATGTCTTAGAGACCAACAATTCCAAAATGATTTATTCATGTATTATACATGAAAATATAATTTTGCAACTCAAGAAAATAATTTTTCCCTAATTGCCGAATGGTTCCTCAACTGTCAAAAATTTACAATTGGTCTTTTTTGTTCAAAACATGCCAGTGTCAAATCCAAAAATTCCCAAATTTAATATATATCATATATACAACTAAATCGCATCACATATATGAAAATCCCCAAAATTGGTGAAGGTTATAAACCCTAATTTTTATAATTTCATAAATTAACAAATTAATACCAAATTAATCAAATTCAAGTCTTTAATTCAATTCTTTAAACACCAATCAAGCCTCACCATCATGAGATAGCTCAAGAACAATTCTAGGTCTAGAATGGAAACTAACCATCAAAATGGCAAAAGAAAGCTTTATAAACCATTTTAAGCATTCTAATTAATCACACATGCTTCCATCTTTCAATCAAGCCCCAAGTCATCAAATCACATTCATAAAAGAGTAGAGAACAAACTAGGCTACACATGTTGAAGCTTAGTATGCTAGAAACATTTTTCATTAAAGGAAAAGTAAGAAAAACTTACCTAAAATGCTTGATTTTCAAAGTTTTTTCTTTCTTTTCTACTTTGCTCTCTTTCTCTCTTTTGGTATTTGATTTTTAGGGTTCAAGAATGAAGAAACAAAAAAGAAAACAAGCTTATATAATTTCCCTACAATTACCGAATTTGAGGAAACAATATAGGCCATAAATTTTTCAATTTTGTTTTAATAATTGGAAATTGATTTAATTAATTTTGTGGTGTAAAAAAATCAATCAAATTAATGTTTATCTAAAACCATCCAATTAAATCATGCCAAATGAAACCAATCATAATTGGCCAATTTATCCAATTAAAATATGCCATGTATCTTACTTAATTAAGTAAATAAGATATTAAATAATTAATTAATTCAATTATTCAACAATTGAATAATTAAATAATTAAATACAAATATCTCAAATATATGTATTATATTTAAATTAAATAATCAAAATACATATATTAATAATAAATATCAAATAACACAATTCGACATTTAATAAATGGCCCATAGATTGCAAACGCATGTAATTTCGTTTAACCGTTAAATGGGCTTTTAATTAATTTCTAAGGCATGGACTTTTGGTCAATATGGGTAAAACCCAAATACCAAAGCCCATTTAAGGAATCACCCTTATTTGCCAAGAAACCAATTTAGGCCCATTAGGCCCAATTAATATTAAAGGTCCATTAAGTCATAATTGGACTTTATGGATATGGTTTTGGGCCTAATTGGGTCCAAAAAATTTAGCCGAAACCTAATTGGTACAACCAAGCCCATTAAGCTCAATTACAACTTTTAAGCCCAATTTTCCAAAATAGGCCCAATTAAGTAAATTACCAAATTCCAAATTTTTATAACTTAATTAACCTAAGTGTGTTGCCATAATTAATTACACAAATTAATATTTCCAAAACACAAATTTGTACGATTAATTATGCTCATTATCATCAACATATGTCACACACATTTGAATCAAAAAATCATATCATTTTCATGCTTCAATGTCACGACAATAGTAGGGTTTTTTGTCCAATTCCAAATTTAATCCAATTGAATCCTAAATCAACAATTCCCAATTGTTTCATGTCATCCAATGATCAAAGAAACAAAAAATACCACGACTTCTAGGGTTCTTCCATTTTCGGCCAAGCCTAAATTTTGGGTTAAAAATTGATCCAATCAACTTTTCATGAAATTGATCAAATCCAACTTCAATTAAACATCATTCAAGCATACTCAATCAAACAATTTCATCAAATCATGCTCAAATTGAATTTACCCAATTTTAACCCTAAATCATTTTCATGCTCAATTAGGCTCAAGATACCATTGTTGGGTTTCTCTAAGGTCCCAAGGATCAAATCAAGCAATGAAACAACATGTGAATACTCGTAAAAGTATGGCGGAATCATACTTACAACGATCGGTTGAGGCGATGCGAGGAACAACAAAAATCTTCAAGCTTTCATCCATGGAAGCTCACGGTTTTCTGCTCTAAAAGTGCTCCAAGAAATCGGTCATCACCTCTATCAAGCTCCAAGCTTTGTGTTGTGATTCCATGCTCAAGGGTGCGGTTCCCTATCACCTTGGCAAGACTCTTAAAGTGTGCTAGCACTCCGGAAATTTTTCCGCAAAGTTTCCCTTTGCTTCTTCATCATCTCACGGTTTTTGACAGAAAAATGGAGAAGAAAATTCCCTTGGCCGAATGCAAGAGAGGAGGAAAGAGAGAAGTAAAATGTGTTGGGTTAATTGATTTCAAAAATCAATTAAAACATATACCATGTATTTTGAATTTCTAAAAGCCAAAAGGTACAAGCATTAAAGCTTTCCCAACTACCACCATCAATCACAAATGATAAGTTGTCACATCACTCAAAGTGACTAGACATCACATCAATCGATTAACTAGTGATTTGACGCTTGATGTGACCTGTGGGCCGCACTTTAATTCGCAATGCGAGTGCGCCCGCAAACACTCTCGGGCTCGGGTTTGCTAATTCCAAATTAACGAATTTTCCATTGCGACGAAATTAAATCTAATTTAATTAAATAACTTTGCCTAGCAAAATTACTATTCACGTCGCTAATGAATTAATTCTAAATTAACTCGTTCGCCTGAATTAAAATCTAATTTTAATTATGCGTCGAAATCCAATTTCGTATAATATATCGAATATATTATTGTATCGATTAATTCCAAATTAATCGTTTTCTCTCTTTAATTAATATTTTATCTCAGATAAAATATCTCTGTAATTAATCCCAGATTAATTTTCTCTCTCATCTAATTAATCCCAGATTAATAAAGTGCGAGTCATACGTCATCGGTGAATCTTCAGAAGCGACCCATGAGATCCCCGTATATGTTGGCAGTAAATCCGGTCGTCGGATTATCCGAACACATAGTTACCTAGTACTACGTTTTTACCGATTTACAAGACAAGGTTGGCTTCTATCAAAGCGTCATACCTACCTAATTCTCCAGAAATATCCTTACAGGAATATATGATCTATATCAGGCGTAATATACGTAGTATTGCGTATTTCGATCCAGCATCGGATGTCACGTGCAAGGCCTGTGGCTGGAAATGTGTCTTCCCCGTACGAAGCACATATCGGATCTCTGGTAACTAGTCTCTATAATCGGATAAACATGACCTAGTCATAATATCCCGATAGTTGCAGCATATAAGAGAACCAGTTCCGTATCCTACGTGATCATCATCTGCACTATGACTGAAGTGATACTCCCATCTCGACATCACACCCAATACACTACGATTCTCAATATACCCAGAAGAGGCGTACACAGAACCTGTTAAAGCCCTGGACGACCAAAACCAAAGTATATTGATTGTCGCAAGTATTAGCGGTGCAAGTCTCAGGTTAAGACCAAATACACCTACTATGATTCGGACTTCCATAGACACATAGTCATACTACCAATGGAATTCCGAGGGGTCTATCCAGAGCGAAACTGTTTTCCGTACCATCGATAAAACACAACCTCCTATTACACTTGCATGAGTATCCTATACCCAAATATATGAGAACTCTGTCGTTATGCCCTCACAACGCGCACAAGTGTAATACTAGTCTTTTACGCATTATCGATGTCCAATCTTGTAATACTCTGACTAGGGATATTTAATGATTAAACCTTCGTGGATTGATACTGTCTCATATTTTATCAATCCGGAACTAATCATATGGACCTTCTATCATTTATACATCTTTGGTAATCTAATTACAAATGACAGAAAAGCATTTTCCTTTGTCACATAGTTAATTTGTACAATAACACCATGACTTGTACAAATAGTGATGCTATGGGCCATAACTGTCCAACAATCTCCCACTTGACCTATAGCCAATCACTCAAGTGTCCTACACCCAAACTATGTACGGTTCGCTCAAATTTCTACTGAGAAAATGCTTTCGTCAGCGGATTTGCAGTGTTATCATCTGATGCGATTTATTCGATCATCACATCGCCACGATGTATGATCCGAACGAATCAGATTAATATTTGAAGTAAATATCTGGATCGTTGATGAGATCATTAATTCTTTAGCCTGTGCTGAAGCCTAGCTCAACTGCTAACAGAACCACTCCTAATCTGATTAGGATTATTATCGACCAAAATGGCTTCTATTGTTGCCTCAGCTGCAGCAATATTCCACTTTTGTTGTTTATTCGGTAACAATATCTTGCTTGGAAGATTTCCTTCTCACTGTTCCATTATTCAAACTTTATAGTACCGTTGTTATGACTTATAGTCGGTTTTTATCGGTTAGGAAACTTGCAACAATGAACCCAGTCAATTCAAGTTCTCATTCTCCATAGTATAAGACAACATCCTTAGATCCTCTAAGATACTTAGGATGTTCTTAACATCAATCCAGTGACTGTCACTTGGATTGGCCTGATTGTGACTCCATATGCTCAAAGCGTATGAGACACCAGGTCGCGTATATTTATTTCAATGTACGAGTTCTCGGAGAGTGTGAACAACCTTTAGATCTATCCCAGTAGATCTTTATTCCTAGAATAAAGGTTATCTCTCCCAAGAATTCTACGGGGAATTTTCATGAAAGCCAAGCTTTCACCGATTGTAATTATGGGAATATCATTTCCAAGAAATGACATGTCATCATTATTTAAGGACATTCACTGTCAGTGCGCTCCCACTAACCTCCTATTATACACAAGAATCATTTCGTTTTTGAATTAAATCATATTCCATTATGATTACATCAAAACGATAGTTCCAAGAACCCAATGCTTGCTTCAATCCATCCATGGATCAAATAACCTGCAAACCTTGTTTGCTAGTTTTGGTACGAAAAAACCGTAGAGTGTTGTAAACATCCTCCAAAAGGTTTCCGTTAAGGAAAGCGGTTTTGGCATTCAGCTGCCATATTTCATAAATGAAACTTGCAGCATCAGCAACCATTATCCAAATGGATTTGACCATGGCAACTAGTAAAAGGTTTCGTCGTAATCGACACAATGTTGATAACGATACCTTTTCGCTACAAGCCTAGCTTAGTACGTTGGTATGTTGCCTTCCATGTTGTCTTCCTTGAAGACTTATATAGTATCAATAAGCACAATGCCTTCCGGTACATCAACTAGTATCCAAACTTAGTTGGTATACATGGAATCCATTTCGGACTTCATGGCACTTTTCCATAATATGGAGTCGATACCTTGTATCACTTCCTCATTCGTAGTCAGTTCGTATTCCTCAAATAAGATTGACATCTTTACGAGGTGAGATCAGAAACCCATACCCCAGGTTGTTTTCTGACTCTCTCCGATCTACGCGGTTCTTGTGTATTCGAAGATTACTGGTATAGTTTCATCCTTGATGAATTATTTGTGTTCCATTAAGAAATCGGTGCCTGGAATAGTATTACTCTGATTTTCATCGAGTTTTACTTTCCTCCCACTTTCCACTGCATATAGGTATTCCTCTTAGGAAAACCGCATGGCGAGCAACAATTGCATTGTTCTCTAGTGAGTTGTATAAGTACTATAATTATGTTTCCCTAGGATAACCTACAATTTAGGCACTTATCCGATTTGGGTTCTAGTTTGGTATCATCCAAACATATGCCTAGCATACCCAAATCATCAGGAATGAGAAATCCCAGTTTTTTTCCTGTTTATATCTAATATAAGTCTGTCAAACAGATTTTTATGGAACCTTATTCAAAATAAGTCTTGCACTGTTTATGCGTATCCGTTGAAGGAAATGGTAGCTCAGAGCGACTCATGATTAACCTTATCATGTCCAATAAAATTCGGTTTCTCCATTCAGACACACCGTCAAACTGACGTGTTCCGGGAGGAGTCCTCATTGAAAGAATACTATACTCTTTCAAGTATATGAGAAACTTATTGCTTATATATTTTCCATCATGGTCTAACTATGACGGTTCAATACTTAAGTCGATTTGTTTGTCTACTTCGTGTCGAAACTCTAAAAGTTTCTGATTTGTGTTTCATAAAAAGCACATAACCATAACGCGATGCCACATCCGTAAAGGTCACGAAATATTCATTTCCACATTTAGCCTAGCTATATATGGGCCCACTTACATCACTAGAACGAGGGCTAACAGATCGGTGGCACTTGCACTTTTACCAAGTAAAGGTGTTTTAGGCATTTTGCCCAATAAACTAGATTCGTAGACATTATTGAATAGAATCAAATTTGTCCTAGTACCAACTCTTCGAAAGTGTGGATATACGAGTCTTGTTAATTGTGTCCCAGACAACAATGCCACTTATAAGTCTTAACTGATTAAATCAGTTTGAGCTATTTGTTTGTCATGTTATATGTTTGAGATTAATTTATATTCAAAATATAAATACTGTTATTCACATCTAATGTGTTTATCTCAATGTCATATTTATAAAATGAAACATTTTAGTGTTCTAGAATATAAAGGTATATCCGCAACGGATTATACTCTGATATAGAGATAAAGTTTCTAGTCAAACTAGTTACATTGTAGCAGTTTCCTAATTTAAGTACACACCCGAAGGGTAGTTCCTAAACTTAGGTTTCTACGGTTAACACAACGATTGTCGTCCCATTTCCGATTCATAGATAGATCTCATCTGAAGTCAGTATCCTGCTCTTAGAAGATTCTGCACACCAGTACATATCTATGTACCACATTTAGTATCTAAAATCCAATTTAATACTAGTAGTGAACATATTTATGACAAACATTCTTGAAGTCAGAGCCTTGCCCGTCTTCAATTCCTTCATGTCTTTTATCTTCCCAGAAGATTATAATGATTTTGCCTTTGCCCCTTTTCCACACCCAAAAGCCTTTGGCCAAGACTTGGCCTTCCAGAATGTCGAAGTAAGGTGCGTCTTACGCTTCTTGCCTTATTGCAAACTTTGGCTTTGTCTCATTGAGTATAGCCATTAACTCTCCAAGAGTTTACTATTGAATTTTTACTTCTAAGATCTAAGAATAGATCTATGAAGATCCTTCAATTTCATTATCATACTATAAGGATCTAATCCTTAGTTCTGACTAAGAAATTAAGGAGTCTATTTGGCAAGCATTATTGATTAAGCACTAAAGTTATCATCACATGAATCTTTCAAAAATTATGTTCTACTATTTGCTTAACTCCAGGCTTAGGCTTAAGATGTTATTTTATCAAATAACGTAACTTCTCGGTTTTCAGGACTATCCTGATTCATTATTCCCAATTTGAAAATTAAAGTCGTTTAAATATATTTTCACCCAGGATTATGTTTTAAACACTAATCTTTCAATTATCTTGATTTTAATAGTCCAACTATTTAATCAACGATTTTATGTACTATTGATTATAATGATTACTATAGTCCAACTATATAATCAACTATAATTTAATTGATTAAATTCAATTATATTGATTACTATAATCCAATTATAAAATCAACTATTAATTGAAATTAGTTAATTCAAATATATTGATTACTATAATCCAATTATATAATCAACTATAAATGAAATAGTTTGATACAGTCCAACTGTTTTAAAACAACGATTAATTATTAGTCTAACTAATATATTAATTTATTTGACGAAATATTTGAAATGAGCGCTTATGGCATGTAACTAAACGAATATTGCAAATTTAATACTTGCCTCCCACTATTTTTCGGCGAGCCTCTAACCCTCTGTGGAGTACTCGGGAAACCGTGTTTCCTAGTGGGCTAGGATCCCGTTAAATAACACACAATCTTGACTTTGGCCAACAAATTGTATGATAATTAACTAGGTAGATCTCTAAGATCAATTGGATCCCATCCAATTCCTAGATCTAGTAGGTGGACATCCAAGTCCGAAACATATATCTTATATATGCCAATATATCCAATATATTCCCTAACATTTTTCCTCTGAATCAACTAAGTCTTGGCTTTGGCACAACAAACTTAGTGATCCCAGTTAAGGGGAACCCATTGACCTTGGAAAGCTTCGTAATCAATGTCGATGGACAAGAAGTGATCTTGACTTTGGCCAACAAATCACAACTTGGACAAGACACCCAATATGGAACAAAGCCTTCATGATTCAAACACATCTTCGACGGACAAAGGCCTTGACTTTGGCCAACAATCCAATGCCAGTCTTGGATCTTGAGTAAGAATCACTCAATGGAAGGAAAAACACTTAATATGATGTTGAAGGTTTTTTGCGTAATTGGCAACCAATTAATTATCTTTGTTAAGGTCTCATCATCATACACCCTTAAACATGCATTCTAAACACATAATAAGGCGCATATAAATAAATATAATAATGATATGCGGATGGATACTTAAACATTGTTCCTAGAACAAATCTCTCCATTTCCTCTCTCCCGCTAGCACAAGTATTACTTCTACCCGATTACATAACACTTCTAAAGAAACCTAATTTACATTGAGGGGAATAGGTGAAAAGAGAAATACAAAGAGTAAGGAGGTAATA
Source organism: Zanthoxylum bungeanum (assembly GCA_019454045.1). Classification (NCBI taxonomy): domain Eukaryota; kingdom Viridiplantae; phylum Streptophyta; class Magnoliopsida; order Sapindales; family Rutaceae; genus Zanthoxylum; species Zanthoxylum bungeanum. The sequence continues at coordinate 22,506 of SKCR01017436.1, read as the reverse complement.
GGCTGGACACGCAGGTCCAATTTATCATACATCGCAACCATGTATTCACACAAGCATGTTATCAATCAATCTAATACAATTAATTAATCTGAATATTAATGACCATCCAATGTTCAAACAACGATTTGATTTTGCGCGAGTCAAACTCATTTTGCGAATAAATACTCAAAGTACGAATTCTTGAATTATATTAAACTACAACATTCAATCCTATTTAATTCCAAATTAAATATTACACTTTATTAACAAACATTTACGACTTAGATTCCAAATCTAATCGTTACGGGTCTCAAAGCCCGATTAACATCCAATGTTAATTTAATTAAAGTCCAATGGGCTTTTAATTAATTTCAAAGGCATGGACTTTTGGTCAATATGGGTCAAACCCAAATACCAAAGGCCATTTAAGGAATCACCCTTATTTGCCAAGAAACCAATTTAGGCCCATTAGGCCCAATTAATATTAAAGGTCCATTAAGTCATAATTGGACTTTATGGATATGGTTTTGGGCCCAATTGGATCCAACCAATTTAGCCTAACCTAACTTGGTACAACTAAGCCCATTAAGCCCAATTACAACTTTTAAGCCCAATTTTCCAAAATAGGCCCAATTAATTAAATTACCAAATTCCAAATTTTTATAACTTAATTAACCTAAGTGTATTGCCATAATTAATTACACAAATTAACATTTCCAAAACAAAAATTTGTACAATTAATTATGCTCATTATCATCAACATATGTCCAACACATTTGAATCAAAAAATCATATCATTTTCATGCTTCAATGTCACGACAATGGTAGGGTTTTTTTGTCCAATTCCAAATTCAATCCAATTGAATCCTAAATCAACAATTCCAAATTGTTTCATGTCATCCAATGATCAAAGAAACAAAAAATACCATGACTTCTAGGGTTCTTCCATTCTCGGCCAACCCTAAAATTTGGGCAAAAATTGATCCAATCAACTTTTCATGAAATTGATCAAATCAAACTTCAATTAAACATCATTCAAGCATACTCAATCAAGCAATGAAACAACATGTGAATACTCGTAAAAGTATGGCGAAATCATACTTACAACGATCGGTTGAGGCGATGCGAGGAACAACGAAAATCTTCAAGCTTTCATCCATGGAAGCTCACGGTTTTCTGCTCCAAAAGTGCTCCAAGAAATCAGTCATCACCTCTATCAAGCTCCAAGCTTTGTGTTGTGATTCCATGCTCACGGGTGTGGTTCCCTATCACATTCGCAAGACTCTTAAAATGTTCTAGCACTCCGGAAATTTTGCCATAAAATTTCCCTTTGCTTCTTCTTCATCTCACGGTTTTTGACAGAAAAATGGAGAAGAAAAGGCCCTTGGCCGAATGCAAGAGAGGAGGAAAGAGAGAAGTAAAATGTGTTGGGTTAATTGATTTCAAAAATCAATTAAAACATATACCATGTATTTTGAATTTCTAAAAGTCAAAAGGTACAAGCATTAAAGCTTTCCCAACTACCACCATCAATCACAAGTGACAAGTTGTCACATCACTCAAAGTGACTAGACATCACATCAATCGATTGACTAGTGATTTGACGCTTGATTTGACTTGTGGGCCGCACTTTAATTCACAATGTGAGTGCGCCAGCAAACACTCTCGGGCTCGGGTTCGCTAATTCCAAATTAACGAATTTTCTGTTGCGACGAAATTAAATCTAATTTAATTAAATAACTTTGCCTAGCAAAATTACTATTCACATCGCTAACGAATTAATTCTAAATTAACTCGTTAGCCTGAATTAAAATCTAATTTTAATTCCGCGTCGAAATCCAATTTCGTATAATATATCGAATATATTATTTTATCGATTAATTCCAAATTAATCGTTTTCTCTATTTAATTAATATTTTATCCCAGATAAAATATCTCCGTAATTAATCCCAGATTAATTTTCTCTCTCATCTAATTAATCCCAGATTAATAAAGTGCGAGTCATACGTCATCGGTGAATCTTCGGGAAGCGACCCATGAGATCCCCGGATATGTTGGCAGTAAATCTGGTCGTCGGACTATCCGAACACGTACGTACCTAGTACTACGTTTTTACCGATTTACAAGACAAGGTTGGCTTCTAGCAAAGCGCCATGCCTACCCAATTCTCCAGAAATATCCTTACAGGAATATACGATCTATATCAGGTGTAGTATACGTAGTATTGCGTATTTCGATCCAGCATCGGATGTGACGTGCAAGGCCTGGGGCTGGAAATGTGTCTGCCCCGTACGAAGCACATATCGGATATCTGGTAACTAGTCTCTATAATCGGATAAACATGACCCAGTCATAATATCCCGATAGCTGCAGCATATAAGAGAACCAGTTCCGTATCCTACGTGATCATCATCTCCACTATGACTGGAGTGATACTTCTATCTCGACATCACACCCAATACACTACGATTCTCAATATACCCAGAAGAGGCATACACATAACCTGTTAAAGCCCTGGACGACCAAAACCAAAGTATATTGATTGTCGTAAGTATTAGCTGTGCAAGTCTCAGGTTAAGACCAAATACACCTACCCTGATTCGGACTTCCATAGACACATAGTCATACTACCAATGGAATTCCGAGGGGTCTATCCAGAGCGAAGCTGTTTTCCGTACCATCGGTAAAACACAACCTCCTATTACACTTGCATGAGTATCCTATACCCAAATATATGAGAACTATGTCGTTATGCCCTCACAATGCGCACAAGTGTAATACTAGTCTTTTACGCATTATCTATGTCCAATCTCGATAATACTCTGACTAGGGATATTTAATGATTAAACCTTCATGGATTGATATTGTCTCATATCTTATCAATCCGGAACTAATCATATGAACCTTCTATCATTTATACATCTTTGGTAATCTAATTACAAATGACAGAAGAGCAATTTCCTTTGTCACATAGTTAATTTGTACAACAACACCATGATCTGTACAAATAGTGATGCTATGGGCCATAACTGTCCAACAAACGATTCCTATCTTGATACGCACAGGATATCATGAGGATAAGTCCACACCCAACGAACAGGCGGAGGTCTGATCTAGATAGATCGCTGACGTGAATGCCATCAAAGTATGGAGAATACCTCATATATCCACAGTGGTATCTCAAGTCGGAGGATCACTATGCTCACATAACCCAAGAAGATTCTTATTGACGTTGTTGTGTACCATCTATTAAAAATCTTCGGCGAGTCATTCAGTGTTTATCCGATATAAACACCTACGTGTTTATAAGAATCACTCGAGACTCATGGTTCATTGAGAAACTATTAGAATCCAAAATTCCAATATACGACACGTACCGGTCTTAACGGGTTTACTTACTGTCCAAGTAATTGTAAACCTTGACCAAGAACAGTTAAAAAATGATACTATTATGATACCGCTCAATGTCAGTTGCGATGCTTTTGCAATTGTATCATAACTAATCACTCTATGGTCATTTACGTCTTTACCATATAATAAAAGAATTTATATTACAGAAACTGTTTATATTATTCATTAATAAAATATATACAAAATATTTACAGGGAAATATAAAAGAAATTGGCGCTCAAAGCACAAACCCTAACACTAAGTGTGGATGATCTCACATAAAATCAATGCTATCATATAGTCATAGGATCTCATATGCTACTCGACTCGAGGAGATTCCTATTGACGGTGGTGTGTACTTCCAACTATTAGGAATCACCTATGAGTAATTCAATATTCGCTCCAATGATTGCCCATATGTCTATATGATCTTCCAAAGCTTATGGTACATCCGGTTAAACCATTGGAACTCCAATTCCAATATATGAAATGTGCTAGTCTTCTAGGTTATAGGAATTCAACCGTATTTCCAAAACCAATGACTATGAATATTTACTTAAAGAATAGTTTATAATAGTAATATTATCCCAATGTCAGACCACCTAGTGTCTATTATTACTACAAGACTATTCTAAGGTCGATGTCATTCTTAGCATATTTATACATCAATCCAATATGCATAATGATATTACCATTAATAATATTTGAAATGAAAATGTAGTTATTTTATTAATAAATAATAAAATGTACAATACATTATTCGGATTGGCGCTCCAAGCACCAACTCCAACAGGTTTGACCCATCGGATTCTACTTTTTTTGGATGAAATCACAGAGTCGGCTTACTTAAGAATCGAATCGTGACCAGACATTTACACACACACACATTCTGTGAGTCCTTAGTTGAGTAATAAGAACTTGGATTTGAGTTGTGTTGAGAACTTTGAAGATTTCTTTGGTTTCGTTACTAGGCTTTCTCTAAGGAATATATTATATGTAATTCCAAGGACTTTTTTAGATTTTTTTTTTTTTTTTTTTTTTTTTTACATTTACGTGTGATTGTATATGTGTGTTTTTGGGGAATATGTGGAATCCCTAGGGTCGAATCAATACCCGCGCAGCGGAAGTGGGTCTAACCTGTGGATATTTAGCCGTGTGCTGATGTTTTTCCTATTTTATTTTTAAAATTTTATTTTAAACACATTTAAAATCACCCAAAATAATTTTAATTTCAAAACCAACCACAACACATGTTATACAACAAACATATATATTATATATATATATATATATAAGGGTGGTCAAGTGATTCTAGCATGATAACCTTAGCTCCAAGCTATTATCTAGAGTTCCAAACCCTAATTTTATGTCTATGTCTAACATAAATATTTTGACCCAATTACAATCATATAGTTTTTATACTTCCAAAGCATCATAACACAATTAATTAGCCTAATTTCAACATTAAGCTATGTTATTCATCACTATATGTCTCACTAATGAAAGCTCACTAATGAAAAACATAATTTTGGAGAATATCAAACTTACCTAGAAATGTTGATTTTAATAGCTAATCTACTTCTCCTTGTTGGAATGCTGTGGAGAAAATCCAAAGTTAGTAAGCTTGACTCCAAGATCCAATCTTGATTCTAATGCTAGCAAGCTTCACTCCAAGATCCAATCTTGATTTTTCATAGTTGAAATATTGTAGAGATCTTCCAAAGCTTCTCTAAACACTTTTCTACCTCAAGTCAATTTCCATAATTCTTGCTTGTTTTTAGCTTTCTCAAGCTTAATTGAAATTGCTCAAGCTTGCTATTTATAGCAAAAGTTAAGTAATTTTTAATTAATAAAAGTCCTAATCAAATATTAGGTAGGTTTTATTCAATATGTAAAATTAGGTATTATTAATTACATTTGTCTACCACTTTGATTTAATCTAACTAAATCAAGACAAATTTTAATGGATTAGTTCAATATTTTCCACTTTGATTTAATCCAATTAAATCAAGCCAAACAACCTATCACTACTTTTTTATAATTAATAAAATATCCTCCAATGGTAGAGATATTTATGAAATTACAATAAAACGGTTTTGTAATTTTGGATTAATCCAATTAATCCAATTGGGTCAAAGTAAATAATCAATGTTCTCCAATAACACTTAATTATTTTGGTTGATAATTATAATATCGAATATTATTTATTTATCAAAAAATTTCGGCTACCCAATTGCTCAACGAGTACACTTCATATTGTGAGACTCTCTAAGTCCAGACACGTTCGTCATATAATTCTAGCTTATATGTACGCAATTAGGCCACCTCCGAATTCGCGAAGAACACGAACGATCTTTCTGAACTATACAAGTCGAGGTCATCAAATATGTCGTAGGTTATCCAGTTGTGCTTAGGAAACATAGAATACACCGTTAAGTTTCCAAGGCGCACATCTCATGTCGATATATCCACGATTCTTTACAACTAATCAGAAACCATTTCTGATATATGCGATCCACCCTAGGTGATTGACTTTGGCCAAAGTTTTAAGAATTGTGACTTACTTATAGTGATACCTAAACCCCTTATAGTGCACATATGGGCTGGTGGATTTTATCTTGATACGAACTTGATTAACGAGTGCATCGGTCCACTCCCAATGAACATCTAGAGGCCATACCATGAAAGGTTTCTAACATACATGGCATTTATGTGTGGAGGATCTCACACAAATTCAATGTTATCTTATAGTCTAAGGATCACATATGTTACTCAACTCGTGGAGATTCCTATTGACGATGGTGTGTACTTCCAACTATTAGGAATCACTTGTGAGTTATTCAATATTCACTCCAACGAATACCCACATGTCTATATGAGCTTCCAAAACTCATGGTACATCGGGTTAAGCCATTGAAACTCTAATTCCAATATATGATATGTGATAGTCTTATAGGCTATAAGAATTCGACAATATTCCAAAACCAATGACTAGGAATATTTACTTTAAGAATAGTTTATAATAGTAATATTATCCCAATGTCGGACCACTTAGTGTCTATTATTACGACATGATTATTCTAAAGTCGATGTCATTTTTAGCATATTTATATATCAATCTAATATGCATAATGACATTACCATTAATAAGGTTTGAAATGAAAATGTATTGATTTTATTAATAAATAGTAAAATATAATGTACAATACATTTATTTTGATTGACGCTCCAAGCACCAACTCCAACAAACTCCTACCTGCTTAGTGCCAATCCAGATGGTACGGTAATATCATCACCTCCACGTGTTTATCGAATAATTTAGGAGGTAAGGCCTTAGTAAACAGGTCTGCTATGTTGTATAGTCTTTAAACCTTTAAGACCATTATGCCTTTTCGTTCAATAATCTCTCTAATCACTCGATATTTCCTTTCCATGTGTTTAGACTTGGAATGTGCCCTCGACTCCTTAACTTGCGCAATGGCTCCGCTATTATCACAGTACAATGGGATTGAATCCGCAATACTAGGTACAATGTCAAGTTCTGTGATAAAATTTCTAATCCAAACAGCTTCTAAAGCCGCTATAAATTCCGCCTCAGTGGTGGAATCAGCTATTTAGCGTTGCTTTGAACATCGCCAACCAACCGCACAACTATTAAGGGTAAATATGTATCCAGTTATAGACTTTCTATCATCTGGATCTCTCTGAAATTTGGAGTCTGTATAACCCTTAACTTATAGCTCATTTTCTCCAAACACCAACTCCAACATGTGTTGAATAACGTATGTGGGTGTCGTTGCTATAAGCCCAAAAGAGACTATAACTCATCCAATAGGGCCGATTAGGGGTTTAAAGGCTTGTTGCATACGCTAAATGTAATCGTAATCCTTACGAAAGTGGCTTAGGTTATATTATTTTAGTTTGTTTATTTTGTTTATTTCTTGTTGTTTTGCTCGAGGACTAGCAAAATATTACGTTTGGGGATTTGATGAGTGATCAATATGTCTATATTTACTACCCCTTTATCTTGCATTTTGTGGGTTATCTCGAGTTGTATGAACGTTTTGATATGATTTGGATATGTTTTATAGGTCTAAATCCTAATATGACTAAATTAGAATAAAGAAGTAATGAATCGGTAAATTTGGAGCAAAATCATGTCGTATAGTAAAGTCAGCTTGCGCGTCTTGACTATGGTTAGCGTGTCGCGACATGCTGTAGTGCAAATTTGAGATAGAACTTAATTCTTTATGAGTGTCGCGACGTCGGTTGTTGAGAGTCGCGACGCCCGATTGAAAAGAGACAACATCACGACTCCAAGCTCTGCTCGTCGGGACACAGATGAGATTCTTTGAGCTTGAGGAACTTTGATTTCTTAAGAAAAAAATCACACATGGCCTCCTATATAAACATAAGCTCGACCAAGACCTAAAAAGAAGACTCATAACATACATTTGGAGCCTCAAAGACATAGAAGAATACCCATAGTAAGACAATAACGAGTTCCTCAACTGATGTTGGAGATTGAAGCTGAAGCCTACAAACAAGAGTTCTCTCTTCCCTTCATTCTTTAGTGTTATCTCTATAAGTTCTTGTTTTGTGATAATGATTAGCGAGTGTTTATTAATATTGTGAGTAGCTAAATCAATAATCTACGTTTGTAATGGATCTTAAGCACATTAATTAATTAATTTGCATCTTTTTATTCTATTGGGATTGTTGTTGAATTATTTAATATTCTATGTGTAGTAATAGAATAGCTGTAGTAAATCTTTAGGAACTCGACAAAAGAAATTTGAGTTAGCCATAGGAATAATATTACATGATCTAATTTTGTGAATAGATTTCCTTTTAGGATAGACATATGCATGCATGGCATGCGTAGCCAATATTAGAACCTGATCTTAACGAGTTTGTTTTAAGTTAGTTAATATAGATATATAGTCAATTGGCTTAATATGAATATATGTATCTGACCATCGAAAGAAGTTGGTGGTAGATATTTAGCGTTCTAGATTAATAATTATTAAACAACATCCTGATTGAATGAAAAGTGCATGAACCAATTGTTTGCGTGCTTAGATGAAGTTACAATTCTAGGTTCTTCTATCATATAAGGTGTCCTCCGAAAAGTTGTTTATTTGTTTTTTAGTTACTTTTCAGCTAATTAAATTAATCTAATCTCGTCGAGACACACATGAGATTCTTGGAGCTTGAAGAACTTTGATTTCTTAAGCAGGAACACACATGGCCTCCTATATAAACATAAGCTCGACCAAGACCTAGAAAGAAGACTCATAACATACATTTGGAGCCTCAAAGAAATAGAAGAACACCCAGAGTAAGACAATAACGAGTTCTTCAACTGACGTTGGAGATTGAAGCCGAAACCTACAAACAAGAGTTCTCTATTCCCTTCTTTATTTAGTGTTATCTTTATGAGTTCTTGTTTTGTGATAATGATTAGCGAGTCTTTATTAATATTGTGAGTAGCTAAATCAATAATCTACGTTTTTAATGGATCTTAAGCACAATAATTAATTAATTTGCATCTTTTTGTTCTATTGGGATTGTTGTTGAATTATTTATTATTTTATGTGTAGTAATAGAATAGCTGTTGTAGTAAATCTTTATGAACTTGACAAAAGAAATTTGAGTTAGCCATAGAAATAATATTACATGATCTAATTTTGTGAATAGATTTCCTTTTAGGATAGACATATGCATGCACGCATGCGTAGTCAATATTTGAATCTGATCTTAATGAGTTTGTTTTAACTTAGTTAATATAGATATATAGTCAATTGGCTTAATATGAATATATGTACCTGACCATCGAAAGAAGCTAGTAGATAGTTTAGCATTATAGATTAATAATTTTTAACAACATCCCGATTGAATGAAAAATGTATGAACCAATTGTTTACGTGCTTAGATGAATTTACAATTCTAGGTTCTTCTATCATATAAGATGTCTTCCAAAAAGTTATTCATTTGTTTTAGTTAATTTTCAGCTAATTAAATTAATTTAATTTCTCTCAATCATGTATTAATCTAGTGAATTTACTCACATATCTATATAAATGAATCATCAAAAATAGGAATTATATTTGAAATATTATGAGGATGTGGTGCCGACAGTTTTGTAAGAATCTTCAATCTACACACGGACCACTTTTTATTGGGGTCCACCACCTTGTCACTCAATCTTTTCCTCTTTTTTACATTTTTCAATGCTTTATGAGCTGTTCTCTTTAATTTTTTCTTTCCACTATCTGGTGTTGATGTTGATGCTTTAACAATCGACATGCTTCAAGCACTGTTTCTGGGCAACTGGGCCACCTGTCTGTGTTTATCTGAATTATTTTTTCTTCGAGTTGTTTGCACCTTCTTCCTTCTTCATATGACATGATAATCATTCATCCTTGTCCTTGTTCATAGGTCTAATAACCCTTTTCATAAAATTCTTTGAAGGGTGTTCCAATAACCTTGATTCCAAGTGCTCTTCGATAGTGCATCCATCTTTTGTTGAAGAATGGCACTTTGTAGTCTACATATGATGCTCTTAGAGAGACTTATGTTACATACCCCATGGTTACTAAATGAAAGGCTTCATAAATTGTTTGACCTTCAAATTCGGGACTGATTGAATAAAACCTTAAATATATATTTTCATTTTCTGCAAAATCTCTGACTGCATTTTGAAAATCTCTAGGGAGATTAGAAATTTCTTTTAAATTTTTAGATGGATAAAGTCTATCCAGAAATCCATATTCTGCCAATCTTTTTACAAAAATTGAGAGAACAATCATGAACACAAGTAAACCTTGGATAAATACTATGTTTATCTTGTAAATGGAAATATGCATCTCCTTGTTTTATTTCATAATGAGTTTTGCAAAATCAAAATACTCATTTTCCACGAAGAAAGGGGTTTTTCGATTGAAAACGAAACAGATTTTCTTTTTTGGAAATTTTTCAACTTGTCAGATTCACTTTGACTACTGCTTCCTCCCAAAACAAAAGTTCGGGGTTTGAAGAATAATCGGGTTTTAGAGATAAATCTTTATTTAAACTTTCTTTTATACCCGAAGGTGGTACCGGCTGTGAGCCTTGAGAATTTATACTTGCTTGAGGCTGCAAGTTGCCTGGAATATACACAGCTTGAGGTTGCTGTTGTGATTGTACATTTGCTTGGGTTTGCAAACTTTCATGTACATCCTCGTAAGGATCTTGTGAATACCCAGCTAAAACTGGTGTTCCTTGTTCACTCCAAAACTCTTTTGCAAAAGAATCAAAATCTTATGCGTACAAGTCTACAGCTTCAAAAAGCTCATTATACTCATCATTGACCGATGATAACTTTACTTGGAATTCATTTACTTCTTGAAAGACTTTCTGTTTAAAAGACACAAAATCTTGTTCTATTGCATGCTGTCTTTGTTGTACTTTGAGAAGTTTACTCATGATACTATTGATCCGATTGACCAAGTTTTTATCCATGTTCTGGATATCTGCGTAATGATCTCGTGGTAGACGTGCTTTTAGGAAATGATTTTATACAGCAATTTGCTCAATATGCACAAACTTTGTATATGATCACTTTAAAAACACCTTGTGGTCATCTAGTAAAACTTCCAAGAGAATTTAAACCATTTAGAGTTCAGCCAGTCAAGCGTGGTGATGAATTAATATGGATCAAGTTAGAAATTAAAGCTCTAAGCTTATTTATTTGACATAATTAAGTACCTAATTGGATTTGTTATAGATAAAGTTATCATCGTCTATATGGCTTATTTTATTTGTTTTGGCATAATTAATTCCTGAATAAAATTAATTGGGTAATAATGACAATTTCTATATAATAAAAAATGATATTTCAATTTGAAATATTAAAAGCGGATCCTTTAACCACAGTATTTTATTTTATTGTTGTAATTAAATTTAAAATTTTCCAATCACTTCAAAAAAAAATCAAATTTTTTATTTTATCCTATTAAATCTATTCCCTGTGGATCTACCCCGGTCTTACCGGATTATTTTATTACTTCGACGCTTTTATACTTAGGAGCAAAGTGTCAATATATATATATATATATATATAAACTTACTTATCTTTTATTTTATTTAAAAATAAAAATAAAAACAACAATAATATAAGGATCTATCTATATCTAATTATTTTTTCAACATGACTTCGGTGTTGTGAAATTTCAAAGTTGCTTCGTCCGAAATAAACTTTTTTACAATGTTTCACGTTGGAAGCCCAGACCTCGAGTATTTCCACATCTTTTAAACGTGGCTATAAATGATTCCTCGAAAAGAACAACCCACGTTATACTCGTTTAGGAATATAATCAAACACTTCATTGACCATAGACCACTCAATTTGGAACCTATTCATTTCGTTGTAAATGATTTTTGAAAAATATTTTCCTCTTTTCACGATACTTAAGATATTTTTGAAAATTTTGATAAATATAAATTATTTTCTGATCAATAATAAGTTTAGTTATTTTCCGAAAATGATTTATAGAGTAGTATAAATTTGTATGTCGTTTTTACGAGATTTTTTCTCCATTTTCTCCAAGTTTACATACCTCACTTTTGGAATGACAAAATCTGAACCACGTCTAAGATTTAATGATTCAGTTTTTTATTAATTTAATTAATTAATTTAATTTCTCTCAATCATGTATTAATCTTGTGAATTTACTCACATATCTATATAAATGAATCATCAAAAATAGGAATTATATTTGAAATATTATGAGGAATAATTTTGGAATATTCTTTAAGTTATTCAGATAAATCACTTAAATTTGGATTCCGTTATACGATATACATTAGTGTCATGGATTTACCAACCAATCCATATCAGATTTGATGTCAAATAACATCGTATACAAATTGATAATAGGTGTCGGTTACTTGTCAAACTTAGAGCCGAATTATAATCGCTGGTTACTTGTCAAACTTAGCCCTAAATGATTTTTCCAACTTGAGCACTATTTAACCACATTTATTTCGATTACAAAATTGGCGCATTAATTGTGATGTTACCGTCAGAAGTATATCAGCCCCAAGTCATTTGTCAACAACTATTGGTTTCCGTTTTTCCAAGTTTTACATATTACAGCGGCTGACTCTGACGACGCGTGGGACTGTTCTTATAAGGGACATAAAAGAAATGATATACCCACATAATTTTTTACCGAAAATAAATATATCTCTCTCACTATTGTAGCGACAATAATTATTACAGTGATCACTATAATTACAGTAAAAAAACTGTATTTATTTTAAGTAAAAATATTTGTATATCTATTATTTTGGAGACATATATGATATATTTATTTTATTATTTGTTGAGGTTGATGATTCAGATTTAATTATATCTAAGAAAATTATTATATGGAGGTATTGTAATGTTTAACAGTGCAACCAGACTCAAATTTAGAATGAAAGTTTTATATATTATCGATTTTTTAATGTTTCACCAACATATGAATAAAAAAAATAAGTAATCTCACAAGGCGTGGGGCTGTTTTTATAAGGGACATATATAGCATATTTATCTTATTATTTCTAAATAATCAAACATTCACGTTTAATTTTTATATTTTTTTAAATTATTTTTTTAAAAGAATAATAACTTAAATTATTACATCGACGTTGTGTTTACAATGTTTAATAGTGCAACCTAACTCAAACTAAGAATTTCTTTTTCTTTTTTTGTTTTTTTCTCTCTCTCTTAATTAATTAATTAATTAATTAATTTATATTATCGTTTTGGTAATGTTTCGCCAACATATTAACAAAAAATAAGTAATCACTATGTAAAAAATGAAATATTATGATCATATCTTCAATCATAACTATTCAAGCAATACAAATTTTTTAGTGCTCTCCCAAATTAAAAAATTGTATGCTACCATGTTTCGTTTTATAATCTATTAGTAATGGAGAAAAATTCTTAATGCAAGCACAAATTTGGAAAAGATAAGAGCTCTTTTATTTGTAACATTAATATAACCTATAAACCTTGAATCAACATCACTATGAATAAAAAAGTAATGGCCTATTCCATTCACTTCCTTCCATCAAGGAAGTGCACGAGTTACAAATCTTTTATATTTCTTTTCATCAAAAAAATTAATCAACTTTATCATTTCTATTATGGGAGTAGTTGATAATCACTATCATTGTTCCTTAAATTAAGTAAATAGGTCTTTAACCTAGGTTTATCTATTTATTCATATAATCAAATTACTTATAATGTAGTCCAGTTAATAAGAATTCTCTCACAATAAACAAAGATAAAACAAGAAACTATATGGGACACATCACTACGAGAATACATGCTTTTAGCATCGTCAAATTTAGACGCTAAAAGAGAAAAATTTTGACGTAAATATTTTTATCAACAAAATATGGCAACGCAAAAGGTGGATGCCGAAGGCTAGTCACCGACCATTTCTAGTGTTGCGGATGGTTTATCAACGCTAAATATTACACTCCGCATCGCCATGTCTTCATTGAAACCGATATACAACGACGTAGAAATTGGACTTTTAACGTCTCCAATATTGGCAACACTAAATATCAAAACTTTTAGCGTCGCTATTTTAGTGTCGCTAAAGGTGAATAAGATATTTTTGTCGACGCTAAATATATTAAAAAATTTAAAAAATAAAAATATTATTAAAAATTTAATATAATTACTAAATAATTACATATATATTTTAATAATAGTTTTATTTGTCAAAATTTAAAAAATTGAAAAAATATATGTAAAATAAATAAATTATATTATATAAAAAAAAGGTTTATTACATTAGATAAATAAATAAATAATCATGCTTATCCTTCTCATTCTCCAGCCGGTTCAGCCGATCTTGAGTCAGCTTCAACTGCTCCCTCAAGATAGTGACCTCCTTTGAGGAGCTTTATGATTAAGAAGTAGAAGCTGCCGCCTTCCAACGAGTGTCTAGCTCGATATTGTAAGAGGTGGTGTTCAAGAACAACCGATGAGAAAGCTTCTCATCAGCTAAATGATGTAAGACCTACGTGAGGTTCTGTGTCTGGATGTCCACTATGCATTACTACATTTTAAGATTATGTGTTAGTGGAAAATATCGAAATTTTACATAATTTATGTAATTAAACAAACACAAAGCACACTCGAGCGGCATCGTTCACCCAACCTTTATTTTGAGTGATGTGGGTAAGCTGAAAAAAATTGACATCGGGAGGGGCTGCAGCACCTCTCCCGTGCTGCTTTGTTGCAAACAAAAAAATTAATTATCAATTAAATATTGTTAAAATAAAATTAAATAAACGTATATCCAATTATCTCGGAGTGTTCGTCAAGATGCGCAGAAAATGACTTGGAGCCTCCAACAAGGTTGAAAGACAGATTTCACCGGTTCATCTTGTTTCGCTCACAAATTTTCTTAAAAAAAGAAGTTAGTCACTATTTTATTTCAAAAAGAATGTAAAATGAAATATTATGAAAATTTAAAACTTACTGCGTATTCATCTAAAAACCACATGGCGCACAGATACCCCCATTCCTCATCATCGATGTCAAAAGACGACAGGAACAACATTATCTGCACCATGCTCGTTGAAAATGTGCTTGAGTTTCTTCGTGTGGTAGTTCGAGTATGCCTTGCCCATGCGATGGTCGATATAGTTGATCACATTCGGAATGGTCAAGTCAATATTGAACCACTCATGCATAAAAGTTACAAACTCAATAGATAAAGGTTTCATTTAAAAAACAAAAAAAAAAACTGATGTTTAAAACGATACTTATTGACAAGACCGCGAACAAGTCATGGTGTGTACGCTCTAAAATCTTCATCCAGCACGTGTACTATTGGGGAGCATCACACCATATAATAGTCCCAATTGCGTTGGTGAAATATGGATTGTGGTGACCCAACTGTCTCTCTCCATCGTCGATATGCGAATTGATATCCGTCCGTGAGCCTTTACGTGACTTGCCAACTCCAAAACTCTTTAATCACCCCGAAATCGTCTAACTGTAGTGGTTGAGGCAACAGCCTGAGCATGTGGCTCAGAGGTGGAACCTGTCACACTCGCGATGGATAGAGCGGGTCTTTTGAACTGTCGGAGGCTATCGTAAAAAAAATTAACAGTCAGTAATACTAAATCTAAAAAAATTAATTAAGAACAACCTGTGAGATCATTTTAAGGCACTGGTAGTGCCATATTTGAGGCACTGCCTAGTGCCTCGCATTGCACCAGTGCCTCATTTTTAGGCACTCATGTAGTGTCTTAATGAGGCACCAACATGGATTGTTTGCCTCATGGAGGCAAAAAAGCCAAAAATTTGGTGTGCCATTATTGAGGCCAAGAACCAAAAATTTGGCGTGTCATTGGCACACAAAGTGTTTACGATTGTAGAGGGTTTCAAAATTCCCAATGCAACTCTAATTATTTTCTAAAATATGTTAAAAAGTAATAACAAACCAAAACTAAAAAAACCTACTTGTGCAGAAGAAGAACCTTGTTGCAGCAGTTAAGAGAAGATGTTTGAGAGTGAAGAAGAAGACTGTTATAGTGTTATTATAAAAAACCTTTAGCGTTGCCTTGTTGAATGGCGTTAAATATTTATTTTTCACCTTTAACATCACCAATAAGTAGCAACACTAAAAGTTAAAATTTTAGCGTCGCATATATATAGACGACACTAGATATTGTACATTTTATGTTGCATGTATATATGATGCTAAATAGTATATATCTATTTTTTAAAAAAATTGACATTTTATAACATTTTAATTTTTTAATTAATTTTTAATAAAATATATAAAATGTAAAAAAATATTAATCATTATTAAATATCTGCTCGATTTCATCGTCCGACGTAATTTCATCATCAACGTCGTCTTCTTCTCGATCGTCATATTCTTTTTAGTCGTCATCTAAGTTTTGGATGACCTCAATAGCATCAATGTCATCTCAGGTAATCTGAATAGTGACAATATCATTATGGATAATATTTGGCAACTAAAATATTTGCTTGGTTGGTGTAGGAGCAAAATAGGATTTACCGCTATGCTTATGACCTCAGCGACCACGAAACTGTTGGGTTCACAATCCGTAGAGAGTATGGATAGCCCCACGAGGGGACTAACCGAAGAATAAATGAGTCGCCACCCAGTATGAGACATTGTGAATGATTACGGCCGAACTACACCTCTCACAAGGTTTTATCTTAGATCCGTTCGGATTCAGAATGGTCTCATATTGATGCCAGCGTAATATTTAAGTTCAAATGAGGTATCACGATATCTTATAATGCAATTCACACACAATAACAGTTTTAATAGCACAATGGCCAAAACGAGAAAAAAAGGTAAACGAGTAAAGTTCAAATGTGGAAAACTATTACAACAATGTCAAGTTAGCAGTTGAACATATTAAACATGCCTTTAGTGAGCCTAGGCTCGAAGAGGCCTGGCCATGGTCGACCGAATATCATAATCACTTTTAGTGTCCTGCCGGAATTACTGGAAGCCTGGCTGGCTGTGCTGCGTAATCCAGAAAAGTTGAATCGCAACAATAATAGATAAAATAATGTCGTAAAATGATTACAAAAGTAAAATGACATAATGAATAGTAAATGATAATAGTTCTAATGATTAAGACAGTAAGCAAGCAATATTGACAATTCCAGTAATTAATATAGTAACCTAATCATGCATTTAGATGTAACGACAATAGAACAAATGGAATAGCCATCTCCCAGTGGTACGTGGAGTTGTATCCCGAGTGCATACCATATTACCATTCATCCAGAATAGGCTATGGAACTTACGTGCGGGTTTTCATCATATATATCATAGGGAACCTATGGCTGGATATCAGGAGTGTCCGATCGGACATTAGATGAGTTAGGTCAGACATCTTTCACAGATCATAGAGTAAATAAATCAAGGCATGTATATTAACCATATCTTAGACATTACGATAAATTAATAAGACAATAACAACTACACATCAAGATAGTAATAAAGTGTTACAGGCAAACTAGGATTATAATAACATATAACAATAAAAAAAGATAATAGTGCATACATGTGAGCAGGATGAGAAGTGCATATCATCAGGCCTAGCTTCGAAGAAGCCTGGCCAGATATTCTAATTACATTTGCATGTCCATCCAGACGTGTGTCATTACCTAATTTTCAAGGACGCAACCAGCAGGAGACAACGTCGCCATCTCCCCGAGCCTCGTGACTTATACTTATCTAACCTATGGTGAACTGTATCTATTCCTTACACGTATACTATCAACTTATATATCTAAATTGAATTTACTATACTCATAAATCAGTTTGAACGATTCTCAACATAACTACTATATATATTATCATTAGGAATTTCTATAGCTTGCATGCATGACTAAACCTAATGGACATGCTAAAATTTTGACATAATATATCCTAAACATCATGTAACCTAGATCAATGTACAACATCATGAGAAGACATGTTTATGCAATTCATACCTTACAATTCATCCCAACACGTAAAATAGCTTCAGGACTATAAAATCTAATCTTAACTAAACATGAAATCTAATCATATATGCATCATTACACATGACTGCTCAAAATGTAAAAAACCTAGCTTGAATTTACACAACATATACATACCATCATTTAACCTATCTAAAATGGTCATGCTATAGACATACATTAACTTACATGGATATCTCAAAATGATTCATTAGAATTCTGTTTATAACATTGGTGAACTTTAGTTATTTAACCTAATAAATTTACTATACGTGTGAGCCTTAAAATCTGTCCCTAATGACTGCAGCAGCTGTTATCCATCGTTCCCAAGCTTTTCCTCCGTATACATTCGTGAGGTGCTTGCAAGATTAAAACTGAAAAGAATAAGTCATGTGGATGACTTAGTAAGTTAATAGTGAAAGCATAATGTAAGTGGAATGGAAAGAGAAGTTCACACACACACATATATACAAATGAAAATTTTACGCCAAACTTGCATTCTGATCATGTATGGCAAAATAATTGAGACCATATTACAATTCAAAACATGTGACATAACTAAAACCTGAAACATAGTAATGCAACAACTGACTACGAAAAACATGTAATGATTTTGAAACCATAACATAAAAATCATAAATGGACCTGAAAATTGCGAAACATAAAATCAAAGGTGTGTCTAAACAGTATATCTTGAAATGAAAACATGAGCATAAAAACATGATCTGAAACTGAAATTGAAATCACGAATGAAAGCTTAACATATATGAAAACAGTTGAAATAAAAATCATGTTTATAAACTGTAAAACTTAATCGTAACTCGAATGATAACTCGAAAGTGAAAATAACATAAACATATTTTGAAAACAATATACATGTCTGTAAAATTGAATTTGAAAGGAAAACCATAGTCATGAGCTGAAAAATACATATGAAAAATCAGGATTGGTACGTCTCCCACACATCACCATACGTACCGGGATTGGGCTCCACGTACGCTTGCACATGTTCTGAAATACGAATAAACCCACACCGGTATCGTAACCTGGAGGAATAAAACCTACTTATTCACACAACGACTTTTGTTCTTTTGATTTTGATTTTGATTTTGGTTTTGTTCTTCTATTTCTTTCTCAACAATTGAGAGGCTATGGAGAAGAAGATGATGAAGGCTAGGGTAGAGAATGAAAGGCTTAGGCAAAAAAAAAAATAAAATCTTCTTTTTATTCTTAGGGTTATTTGTTTCCAAAACAAACAAAACCCTTCGCCTTTTTCCACCTCCAAAATTCAGCCAAGGAATAGGAAAAATATTAATTTTGCAACTCCAATATTAACTTTCCATAAAGCCAATATATGTTACAAAAATAAATATTTAATTAACCTTTTGAAAGTTATAACTTCCAAAATAATACTAAGGGTTTCTAAAACCCAAAAATTGGAAATTCCAACTTTAGCCTTATTAAATTATATCAAATATAATATAATTTTATTCATTTTAATAATTATCATATAGTTATTAAAACCATATATTAACTTTTAATATATAGTTTCAAGTGTGACAAAATAATATTATTAATAATATTAATAATATTTATACATTTGTGAGTATATAATTGGACTATCCAATTATACTAAATCTGCTATAGTAAATCGAGCTAGAACGAGGACCAAATGGACCTACGGTTCCGAGCTCCAATAATCTCGAAATATTAATTAAGGTCTTAATTAAATATTCTGAATTATTAACTCCGAGTTATTCCACTAAAAACCCGAAGTTGCACTCTCGTTGCCGCAGATGATATATTAAGCCGAACCAAGTCGGTGTCCATCGATATAGTCAATATATATAGATTAACCCTTCACGAATATCTCATAATTAGAGTCGGGTCATAATGTCCGTTATACCCCTCTAATTATTTTTACCTTAAGTACCACTGATTCTCTAATGAACGATTTATTTATAACCATTACGAATTTTAGTCTTTCTATTCGTAATAGAAAGACTTGAGCGCTCTAACCGTTCAAATACCGAATCAACCCTTAAGAAAAAAACTCCTCTACTTCTCGCAAGAAGAAGTGAACTCCATGTCTATGTAAAACATTCCAAGCTACACAACAGACCATACCCCCAAAGTACGTAGCTATTGGTCAAGACTGCTACACCAACCTCACCTTTGTAAATCAAAGGACATAGCCTGCCATGCAGGAGTTCGTAGTACACTCAGGATATGGAGAAGAAGAAGATGGAGAGGATATGGAGAAGAAGAAGATGGAGGCTAGGGTAGAGAATGAAAGGCTTAGGCAAAAAGAAAAATAAATCTCCTTTTTATACCTAGGGTTATTTGTTTCCAAAACAAACAAAACCTTCCCCCTTTTTCCACCTCCAAAATTAGGCCAAGGCATAGGAAAAATATTAATTTTGCAACTCCAATATTAACTTTCCATAAAGCCAATATATGTTACAAAAATAAATATTTAATTAACCTTTTGAAAGTTATAACTTCCAAAATAATACCAAGGGTTTCCAAAATCCAAAAATTGGAAATTCCAACTCTAGCCTTATTAAATTATATCAAATATAATTTAATTTTATTCATTTTAATAATTATCATATAATTATTAAAACCATATATTAACTTTTAATATATAGTTCCAAGAGTGACAAAATAATATTATTAATCATATTAATAATATTTATACCTTTGTGAGAATATAATTGGATATACTAAATCCGCTATAGTAAATCGAGCTAGCACGGGGACCAAATGGACCTACGGTTCCTAGCTCCAATAATCTCAAAATATTAATTAAGGTCTTAATTAAATATTCTGAATTATTAACTCCGAGTTATTCCACTAAAAACCCGAAGTTGCACTCTCGTTGCCGCAGATGATATATTAAGCCGAACCAAGTCGGTGTCCATCGATATAGTCAATATATATAGATTAACCCTTCACGAATATCTCATAATTAGAGTCGGGTCATAATGTCCGTTATACCCCTCTAATTATTTTTACCTTAAGTACCACTGATTCTCTAATGAATGATTTATTTATAACAATTATGAATTTTAGTCTTTCTATTCGTAATAGAAAGACTTGAGCGCTCTAACCGTTCAAATACCGAATCAACCCTTAAGAAAAAAACTCTTCTACTTCTCGCAAGAAGAAGTGAACTCTATGTCTATGTAAAACATTCCCAGCTACACAACAGACCATACCCCCAAAGTACGTAGCTATTGGTCAGGACTGCTACACCAACCTCACCTTTGTAAATCAAATGACATAGCCTGCCATGCAAGAGTTCGTAGTACACTCAGGATATGGAGAAGAAGAAGATGGAGAGGATATGGAGAAGAAGAAGATGGAGGCTAGGGTAGAGAATGAAAGGCTTAGGCAAAAATAAAAATAAATCTCCTTTTTATACCTAGGGTTATTTGTTTCCAAAACAAACAAAACCTTCCCCCTTTTTCCACCTCCAAAATTCGGCCAAGGCATAGGAAAAATATTAATTTTGCAACTCCAATATTAACTTTCCATAAAGCCAATATATGTTACAAAAATAAATATTTAATTAACCTTTTGAAAGTTATAACTTCCAAAATAATACCAAGGGTTTCCAAAATCCAAAAATTGGAAATTCCAACTCTAGCCTGATTTAATTATATCATATATAATTTAATTTTATTCATTTTAATAATTATCATATAATTATTAAAACCATATATTAACTTTTAATATATAGTTCCAAGTGTGACAAAATAATATTATTAATCATATTAATAATATTTATACCTTTGTGAGCATATAATTGGATATACTAAATCCGTTATAGTAAATCGAGCTAGCACGGGGACCAAATGGACCTACGGTTCCTAGCTCTAATAATCTCAAAATATTAATTAAATTCTTAATTAAATATTCCGAGTTATTAACTCCGGGTAATTCTACAAAAAACCCGAAGTTGCACTCTCATTGCCGTAAATGATATATTACGCCGAACCAAGTCGGTTTCCATCGATATAATCACTACATCAAGATGAACCTTTCACGAGTATCTCGTAATTAGATTCGGGTCATAATTGTAGGGGTTTTATGGCGTAAATCTGGTAACGCAGCGGAGTCGCGGAAAATCAAAATTTTTCGATTTCAAATTTTTTCTTGGATCAATTAAATAAACTTATTTATTTAATTACCCAATTATCAAATTCTGAAAAATTACACAAGAAACCAAATTTCTTAGTAATTACCGAATTACCCCAATACTTTACAAAGTGATCATTTTAGTCCTAATATTGTCAAATACAAGTTTGGATGATTCTAAATCATTTCTAAAATGATTACCAACAAGTACAACACATCAAAATCAGATTGAAACAAAATCCCCAATTTTTGCCTAATTGCCGAACAGCCGCAATATTTTCCAGTTTTTGTAAATTGGTCATTTTATGTTCAAAACATGCCAAGATCAAATCCAATCAACTCAAAAATTAACACGCATCATATACACACTATAATACATCACATATATGAAAATCCCCAAATTTGGAAAGGGTTAAGAACCCTAATTTTACAATTTCGTC